>CAXITT010000008.1:1431700-1449762 GCA_964033795.1 Lymnaea stagnalis
CCCCCCCCCATCTTACAAGAGAATGGTTCCCTCAGTTCCCTGTTCATCAGTTGTTCATTTATCAGCCATGGCCTCGCAGTTTTACGATCGCTATGATCAATAGAACATTTTTTTTCCCCGCTCGCATCTCTAAAGCCCTCTCCACGCCCGTTTTTTTTCCCTTCTCTCCATCTCTTGCACCCCATTCCCCCACCCGCTAACAAACATTGTCCCCCCCCCCTCCAAGTATCGGACATCCCGTTTTGAAGTAGGAAAAAAATTCTATTGCCCGCCCAGGGATCGGGCCTTCCTTCAGAAAGCAATCAGCGGACTGGTTTCTCGGGGGTCTGTCCTTCGTGCGACCGAAACCCGACTGGTGGCGACAGGATGACTCTCCCGTGCTTCCCGCTCTTCCAAGGGGGGCGTCCTAACGATTTTCTGACAACCTCCTGAAATGACACCAACTCGAGAGCGCGAGGGCTTCGTTTGTTCTGACCCGAGATCCTCGTTTGTAAACGATGATGAAACAACGCTACTGCCAGGGCGGCTCTCGGCTGCTGATCCCCTCGGTATTATTAGCCAGCAAACTCGATGATCGATCTGAGAATTATAAGCCCGGCAGCTAATGACACTGATTGGGCGTGAAAGGGTGGGGGGAGGGGGGTTGGGGGGAGCTGCAAGGTCGGCACCGTCACACCCAATTAACCTGTATTTTCGCCTCCAGAAATCTGAACAATTTACTTTCCAATTCTAAAAATTGCTGGCACTCAATTAGACCCATATGCCGGTGGATTTTATCATTCAGGGCACGCAACTAAGAATTGAAGGCGCTCTTGTGGAAGTTGCTGCCCTTTAATTTGTTATTTTCCCGCGGCAGTCGCGTTCAATACCTCAGCCCGCCATGCTCCTCCTAAATGTAAACAAGCGCTCTCTGAGCTGTAACCAGCATACTTCAAGTATAAATACACACACCATTACAGTATTTTTTCCAATAGCATCAATGGGGCTTGGTATATACGAGTAGGATGGCTTAACGTCTTGGTTATCCTAGACTAAGTACCGGTATTTGCGAGTAGAATGGCTTAACGTCTGGGGTAACCTAGACTAAGTACCGGTATTTGCGAGTAGAATGGCTTAACGTCTGGTGTAACCTAGACTAAGTACCGGTATTTACGAGTAGAATGGCTTAACGTCTGGGGTAACCTAGAAATTGAATTTGTTTTTATCTACATATTATTTATTAATAATTGCAATTTTCTAAACATGTTTACTGTTTAAGGTGGTGTTTCCCAGAGTGGGGGTCATTTTAATTGTTTGGGGGGGGGNGAATGAGTTGTCTAGAATTTGAAAACCAAAAGTCTACTAAGATTTAACTTGTACTTTAAAAGGAGAATCGTCAAAGTCTCAAATCGTTCATTTAAACTATTTCATAATGAATTTTAGTTCTCCATTATACGTTTCCTCAACTCATTTCCTAGTGATTTCTTACTAAAACCAACCATTTAAGTTTATTCAGTGAACAACCCTATTTTTTGAATATTAAAATTATGTATACTATTCATGGGGGGGGGGGCATAAGAATTTTAGAAAGGCTTAGGTGGGCTTAGGTGGGACATGGCACACACAAATTTCGGAAACACTTGTTTAAGGTTAGTTTAAAACGTTCACTTCTAATAAGAGTTTGTGTCCACTTCAGCCGGAGCCATCACGTGACTTTCTCAGTTGTGTGCCGACCCGCATTCAAAAAGAGTTCCATAACAATTGATCCACTTCACAAACTTTGGGCGCCTAAAGTATTCAAGGCTCCCTGCAGCCCCAGGGGTTGCAATGCCCACGCGGGCGGCTCAGTCCTCAAGTGACGCATAGGGCAAGTGCCATGTCTTGCCTGAAACCTCGGCCCTCCCTTGAGAACAGGGGGATACACATATTTGATCCGTGCTTCAGTTTGAGACTCTCTGGTCGTGCTTTTCTGATTTCGAGATGACCAGGGACCAGGCCACTTCAGTTCTCCTGGAGATTCATTTTTTTTTTTTTTTTTTTTTTTTTTTTTTTTTTACAAATTAAAAGGTTAAAAGTTCTCAAAATATCACTTTCAAAAATAATAATTTTCATTCACCGCTGATAAAGAAAAGTTTTATTCTTTTTATATTAGAGTGGTACTAAGTGACTTTTAAATAACTATGCGGACCTGTTAAAAGTTGATGTCTCTACGAAGCAGATTCTAATCGGTTGGGCTGACATACCTTTGTCCCTTGCATTATTCGGGTAACTAAATATGTGTTAGGAATACCAACTGTTATTACCTTGACTTAATTTTTTAAAGTCATTTAGGGTACCTGACGGATAGAGTGAAACGAAACGACTGATCTGAGATGTCATTATAAGTAAAAGGTTTAATCTGTAGCATAATACAAGGTTTTAAATACAAATTCTGCTTCTTATGAGAGGTATTAAGTTTTTCGTTTTAAAAAAAAAAATGAAAAATAAAAAATGAGCATTTTAACAGGATTTGTTTGGTCTAGCTCTTAATTAAACATTTTGAAAAGCTTGTTTTGTCTATGTCATGTCATAGGCCAAAATAGCCTACGTCATGTCATATGTCCAAATAGCTACTGTTATGTCACAGGTCAAAATAGACTTCGTCATGTCATAGGTCCAAATAGCCTACATCATGTCATAGGGCCAAATAGTCTACGTCATGTCATAGGTCAAAATGGCCTACATCATGTCATATGCCCAAATAGCCTATGTCATTTATTGGCCCAAATTTCCTACCTCATGTCATAGGCCTAAATAGCCTACGTCATGTCATAGTTTAGGGTTAAGGCTGGCATCAAAAAACTCTTGTTGTTATGTTTGACTTTGTAACTTGCTGCCTGGCTAACAAAAGACTCTCTCACCAGACGCGATGTGAGGGCGGGCTGGGTGAAGTTGGGGTTAACAGAATGCCGCGTTGGCCAATCAGCAACACTTCATCCGAAAACGTAATTATGCACGGGTCGTGGCCACTCGTGGGGGAATCTGTATTGTCACCTTGGGAAGGATTCCCAGAGTGTAGTCCCAATCAGACGTCTTTCTTGTGGTTCAATGCCATATCAAATAAGATTGAACTAAGATTGAAATAAGATTGAACTAAGATTGAAATAAGATTGAACTAAGATTGTGAGTCCTGGCAGATTTTTCAGCCGATGAGAAAGGTTTCGGAGTTGCGTGTAAATTTTGAACAGTTCGTTAGCAAAATATTGTCATTGATAGACATAAAAAATCTCATAATTTATAGCATGGGCTCAAAGATGTGCAGATTACAAATTTAATAACCTATAACATGGGCTCAAAGATGTGCAGATTACAAATTTAATAACTTATAACATGGGCTCAAAGATGTGCAGATATAATGTTTATTTTAAAGGTAGATCTATGCGTTTACGTTATGTAAAGCTATTTTCAATGGTCACACCATTTAATCCGCAAATGAGATTTTGTATGTTTCTGATCAAATTATACCACACCTTCAAATAGAAATCGAATAAATACCGGGAAAAGACCTTTTGCAATTAATACAAGGGTCTACATAGCATAACTATGTATAGAATTAATAGAATAACAATGTGCTTGCAAGGGTCTACATAGCATACCTATGTATAGAATTAATAGAATAACAATGTGCTTGCAAGGGTCTACATAGCATACCTATGTATAGAATTAATAGAATAACAATGTGCTTGCAAGGGTCTACATAGCATACCTATGTATAGAATTAATAGAATAACAATGTGCTTGCAAGGGTCTACATAGCATACCTATGTATAGAATTAATAGAATAACAATGTGCTTGCAAGGGTCTACATAGCATACCTATGTATAGAATTAATAGAATAACAATGTGCTTGCAAGGGTCTACATAGTATACCTATGTATAGAATTAATAGAATAATAATGTGCTTGCAAGGGTCTACATAGCATACATATGTATAGAATTAATAGAATAACAATGTGCTTGCAAGGGTCTACATAGCATACCTATGTATAGAATTAATAGAATAACAATGTGCTGGCAACTCAAACTATTTAAAACACACGACCTATTCGTGGGACTAAAAAGTAATGTTGAAAAATAACAATTTTATTCATTAGCCTTAAAGGAAAGTTTTAGGCATTGGTCGACATTTGTTATGTTTGAAATTTTAAATTGTTATACAAGATCCACTCAACTATTAAAGAAAGTAAAACAGATTAATTTTTTTTTTAGTATGTGTAAAGCTTTGGTGAAGTTTATAACTAGTGTCAATACAGTATTTTCATTTTGAAATATATCATAATCTGCTTTACAAGTTTAAGTGTTCTCACTATGTGGAGTAACTCAACATGTGCAGTAACTCACTATGTGCAGTAACTCACTATGTGCAGTAACTCAATGTGTGCAGTAACTCAATATGTGCAGTAACTCAATATGTGCAGTAACTCAATATGTGCAGTAACTCAATATGTGCAGTAACTCAATATGTGCAGTAACTCAATATGTGCAGTAACTCAATATGTGCAGTAACTCAATATGTGCCATAACATTGTTATACACATGACACCCGTGTTATCTAGCCATGTGTCATTTCTTTTTTTTTGTCTTTGAGTCTTCTCACACCTCCATGCGTAGAAAATAGAAAACAATAAAAACTTGCCTACGGCCTTGGCCTTGCCCTACATAGTGAGTAAAGCCGTCGAGTGGGCCTCGGATATTTTAGGGGTCCAAAGTTGTCACGTGGAAAATAATAAAACATCAACTTTGAATTCAGGGGAGCTAAAAAACCAAATAGAGTCATGGGCCCTCAAAAATCCATGCGATGGCTCTGACTGGGGGTCTACTGATCCTTCCTCCCCCAAATCGTGTCTGTTCGCCTCTTGGAATGCTCCGATAATTCCAAAAATATAGATAAGGAGAAACAAGCCCAACATTTAATCAGTATTTTTCCGATATTCCTTTTTCAATTTTAATTTGTCTCAGTCTCCGGCTTAGTTCCTGAACTTTTCAATATAAAGAATTGTCATGGTTTTATATAGTCAAGTTATGTAGCTTCAAGAATAGTCATGGTTTTATATAGTCAAGTTATGTAGCTTCAAGAATTGTCATGGTTTTATTTAGTCAAGTTATGTAGCTTCAAGAATTGTCATGGCTTTATATAGTCCTCTGTGCCTACCACCTCCAGTTCCACATCACCCACACCGGACACATCAATACTTAATATTTCCTTTTTTTTTCACACCCTCTCGATGTTCAGGCCCTTCTTCCACACCTCCATATCCACCACATCCATATCCACTACCTCCATGACTATTCCTTTCAGGTTCTCACTATTCTAGCTCCAGCTACAGCCGTGCTGGCTGTAATAATTCTCATCTACGGTTACGCAGCT
This sequence comes from Lymnaea stagnalis, assembly GCA_964033795.1. Lineage (NCBI taxonomy): Eukaryota > Metazoa > Mollusca > Gastropoda > Lymnaeidae > Lymnaea > Lymnaea stagnalis. The sequence goes on from CAXITT010000008.1 coordinate 1,437,088, forward strand.
GTGCCAACTTCATGGGACTCTGTCAGCAGATTCCTGCTAACTGTTGACAAAAAACCCTGGTCTCAAAGTGACCTAAGCCATTTTTTAAGTTACCCTGAGGTAAGCTACTCCATAAGATACACATGTCCAAGACACAAAGAACTATTTTAAAATAACGGGGGGGGGGGAGGGGGGGGGAAAATAAACAACAAAAAGTTACTTTAAGCTGATCTAAATCATGTGTTGATCAAACCAAGGAAGTAACATTTTAGAAGCGTCATCAAAATGATACACGAGCATAGAGAATTGGGAGGGGGTGGGGGGGGATAAATAAACAACAATAAGTTACTTTTTTCATGAACGGCGGAAAAAAAAACAATTTAAAATTGTGCCGTTACCAGCGCCCACGTTAATCTCAATCGCAGTAGCGTCTAATTCGATCGACTGTAAATATAACCTCTATAATTCAACCTAATATTTTGTCTCTTTGTATTTAATGTCAACAGTTTTGGCTGGATGCCTTGGATTTGCACATTTACGGATTAGGATTATGGGCTGGAACCCTTCCCTTCCTTGGTACACATATCAGCTGCACCAAAAGAATTGTTAAAAAGTAAGTTTACTTAATGCGACCCGAGTACTCTTGTTGGTTTTTAAATTTATAATTGATAAGAAAAATGAATCCCAAGATCTTACCCCATTTTTGTAAAGGGGCTCATAACGGGGACCTTGAAACTAAAAATTTCAAACTAATTTAGAACTCCGGATCTCTAAAAAAAAAAAAAAAAAAAAAATAATTGACTAAACTTTTCTTTAGGACTTGGGGTATCCTAATGCTAACCTACACAGTGGCACCCTTCCTGTTGGTGGCCATGTTAATGCCATATATTGACCCAAAATACCCTGCAGGGATTCTGGGAACGGAAGTGGGCATAAAGCCAGGTAAGATGTAACCAATTTCTTAAACATTTGATAAAAACAATGTGGTTGTTTGCAAATTAGTACCAACGAAATAAAGTGGCTGCCATTTTGGTTTGATCGCTTTTACAATAAGTATGTTTAACAGTAGCTGCCAGTTTGAATGACTTAAAAGAAGCGAGGTGCATATTATATTAAATATTTGCAATAAAAATAATTAAAAGCTATATATTTGTTAATAAATAGAACATCCTTGAGCTAAATGAATAATAATTGTCACATATGAAATAAATTATCTGAAATAGCCGTAATTGGCAAAAAAACAAAACAAAGCTTAAAAATACTTTATTCTTTGTAAATGTTTTCATGTGCAATGGTAAATAATTTTCCATCCCAAAAGAATCAATGATTTTGAAACTATTTTATGCAGGTCTTTTCTACCTGTTTGTGTCCATCCCACACAAATTTCATAAACACGGCCTGTCTCCTTTCATGTTATTTCTCATCTACGTTACCTACATCCTGGTTAGCATACAGCATTTGGTGAGTTCATCAATCCTTCATCGCATTTAGTTTATTCACTTTTTAATGGGATGTTTTGAAATAATTTTTTTACAAACAAAATTTCATGTTATTTTGAGGTCTTACAATAATTCTAATTAAAATTTAAAAATCTACAGGTTGAATTTATTTAAAAATTGACAACCAGGCAAACATAAACTTTCAGAAGAAATAATTTCCTTTAGTTACAAAAGTTAATTTTTTTTTTTTTTTTTAAACTTAAGTCCTCCACTGTTTAGCATGTTTAAAAAATAATTTAAAATATAATCGATAACATTTGAATAATAATTCAGTATTAAACAATTAATATGTAAAAACTTTACGTATAGGCCAATTAATTGTTCTTATTTTAATAGTTTTTTATTTTAAAAAAATCATCTGCAGAGTTTTCACATCCTGATGATTTGGGAAAATCTTTGGCCAAGTATTCCAAAAGTAGCCATGGTCTTCTTTAAAAGAACACCATTTTTACTGGCTGCTTTTTGTTTTCTTTCATTCTTGTTAACTGCCCCTTACCTATCACAGGTGAGTGAGTCGTTTAACTAACCTCCCTTAGAATATCAGTTAGAGATGTTAAATGAAAATGTGATGGCAATAAAGCGAGTATTTTTTTTTAATCAATCATTATTTCCACTAATGGAATGGGCTGAAAAGTAAAAACCCGGCCTCAAAGGAAGTAGTCCTAACCCCTTTTCTTAAAGATTTAAGTCTGTTTAAGTTAAACATGATTTTTTCCCGTTCTGTTGGCTTATTAAGAATGGTAAGTAGCATTACAATACAGAGTTTATTAACAGATGGGATTTAAACATGCAATACTTTAATCTATTTGAATCATTTTGGGGCCCCTTGAACAAGGAATCTAAATATTTATACATTTATTTATTCATTAATTGTTTTTGTATTTATTTTTATGCGGTCCGGGTGGGTGTTGGGGCTTAATTTTATCTTGAAAATCGTTGTAATGTATTATATATTAGTGGTGGCACATCGGAGATCTCCCTGTATAACAAGCTATAACATTAAGAGGAGAAGATGTAAAGTAAGGGAGACAACACAAGTCGTCAACTTGTCCTTAGAGGGTGATCATAAAATGGAGGATGTTGATAGACTATCGTATTTTGATGACATCAGAGCAGTGACGAAACTAGGGCTAGTGCCTCTCGGGGCGGGTCAATATTTTTTTGCCGCCCCAACCCACGAATAAACTTTGCTGTTGGCCGAAAATGCTCCTCCGCAAAATATAGAAAAGCAGTGCCGGACCGCCCCCCCCCTCCCTCCCTCTGCATCCCCGGGTCCCATGCTATGAAGATGCGGGACCTTCGGCAAATTGAATTTTTCGGGGGCCGTTGACGTTACATATCCAGGCTGTTACGATATTGACACACGTCATAGTCATCCTTGGTCTTACTGGTCCCAACGGGACACATCATACTAAATACTTATTTGTTCATTCGTGTAGTTTACGAAAAAAAAAAACATGTCAAATAGTTGAACTAGTCCTGAGCAGAATTGTTGATAATCTCATCCCCGAAAAAAAAGTGCTTTATTATTTTTTTTTTTCGTTTTTTTTTGTCGATTCGTATCTGATAGAAGTAAAACTTGTTGATGAGAGTAGTTCCCCTTTAAGAAGTATCCATCCCACTTATGATTCGCATTTATAATAATTAAAAATATAAATTCTGATATGTGCCGATATTACATGCATCGTGGATAAAAATTAGCAAACGTGCTGTCCACTGACATTTAAATTAAATTGCCAAAATATTTCAATATTCATTAACAATAATTAAAGCATGATGCCTCATAAATAATGAGTCTCCTAGATGCGCGAGTCCCCCTATGAGCGTGAGGACCTGCGCCCTGGGACATAAGTCGACTCAAACTCAATATAACGGCAACGTATATGTTTAATTGGGGGTGGGAGCATAATTTTGACCGCTGACGGACGTCCACGGATCTCAATCTGGCATTTTTTAAAATGGTTGATGTCCATTTTTTTCATTTATTAAAAACTCTAATACACTGTTTTATATATTTGTTCAAAAATATTTTTTTCTTGCAGTGTGGAGTTTACCTGTACCAGATAGTTCGTTTTTATGTGGATCGTCTCCTCTTTGCTCTAGTCATCTTCAGTATGGTACCTTTCATCATAGGCTTTGGTAAGTAATAGCTAAATGGAATAGCTTTCTTAATGATGGGACATGTTGTAAAGATACATTGCCTTTGCTTTGATATTATTTTGCATTTATATATATATATATGAACCAGTTGTTCTCAAGTTGTTATTTTCCCCAGTCATCACTCCCTAGCTCCTTAGACTCATCCTTGGGGTCTCCACCTTTCTTACACAAATGATAAACCTTCACAGAACAATAGTTTATTTAGAACTCTAGGGAAGATAATAATGCAGTAAATATAAAAGCGTGCCAGCTATTTGAACATTCAATCAAGATACGAATGAACAATTCATTTTAATGTCCAGAGCCAAATACAGAGATAAACTGATTTACTCAATCCAGTGATGCCCCCTTTCGTGAGGGCTGCAAAGTGCGATATTTCCTATTTCCACTGCTTAATAATTAATTGTTTCATCAATGTGTTGGTAAAGCGATACCAGTTTTTTTTTTAAATTTTAATAAACCAAATATTAATTATTATTCAGATTTATATGTTTTTTGAGTAATAAGGGGAGAGACTGCAATCAGGTTAGCACAATATAAAATGAGTAAAACAATGTAGGGTTAAACCTGAAAAAAGGAACGCAACAAAACAACGAACGTGTTGGCAGGAAGCCTTCGTCAGCGAACAAAACAACAGAAAAAGCAGTATAAAAAAATAGCACTTAGCTTAGAAGTAGCATCCGTGGGCAGCAAATGAATTGTAACAGAAAGTAAGTGAGTGAGAGATTAAATAGGGAAGAGGGAAAGAAAAGAGGAGAAGTAAGTCCTCTGTGTTAGGTCGGGACGTGGGGGGGGGGGCGGAGCTAGGTTCAAGCTGGGAAAAGAGACAAAATAGGGAAGAGGGAAAGAAAAGAGGAGAAGTAAGTCCTCTGTGTTAGGTCGGGACGTGGGGGGGGGGGGCGGAGCTAGGTTCAAGCTGTGAAAAGAGACATGACGTTCATACCATGTGGCGTCAATGTGTCATAAGTCAGGATAAGCCTGTGTTCCAAATTCACCCGGCTGGGTTTGTTCATGCTAGCCACGATCGCACTTATTTTTTTAGCTTTGTAAGAATGGTAAAATGATTAAAATAAATGTTTCTACTGTTTACAGTTCGCCAAGAGTCGCTCCGCATGCCTATTGATAGGATTTTCATGGGGGTTTGGTATGCAGCGGCATCTCTTTTGGCTGCAGTAAGTTTCTTTTGTTTTTTGGTTTTTTTAATGTGCACACCCTATAGTAAATCCTAAAGCTTAAGATTAATACAAGTATCTTGATGAAAACAGGAAAAGCTAATTATTATATTAGATTTATCTGTAACTTAATTGAATTTCAAAATTCACAGTGCTTTCTGATCTACAATTTTATCGTGTACTTGTATCCTGAGTCTATCCTGAGCTATGAACAGCGATGGGCCGAACACTTGGGCTGGTGCATCAGCCTATCACCATTGTTGTTAGGTGTTATACTTGGAGCTATACACACAATGATTACTCTCAAGGGCTCATTCATGGAAGTAAGTTATACATTGACACTATCGAGTTTTGTTGAATGGAATCTACATTCCGCCAATTAGCCTTGCAAAGATGCCAATTTTAACTTTTTTTTTTTTTTTTTTTTAAAGACTTTCAAAATTAAAATTTTACAATAAAAAGATTTGGCACAGCGTATTAAATAGAAAATTATTTTGTTAAGGATTATATTGTATGTGTAGCATGACCAGAGGGACATTAAGACTGCACTGGTTATTTTTTAAAATATATTTTAAAAGATGAAAATATTTATCATTGCTTGTTAACACTTTCAGCGACTGATCCTGTCATTAAAAGCTGGCTCACCCCCATCGAATGATGCTGGCGACGACGGTCTGTCTGTAGACACTGGAGACACAGACTTAAAATCACCGTGTTCTTCAAGGCACAACACGCCCATGACGCAGGCTCGAGCCCCCCTGCTTAAACATCACAACACACTGCCAGAAAAACACAGCCAGTTGGGCAACAGCCACACTCTGTTTCCGCAAAGTCTCGCCCACCTACCTGTGAGTCAACCCAATTTACACAAGGATACCACGGCACATAACTGCATCAACAGCCCAACTGCTGGCCGTGAGCCTTTCTCACCAGAGGCCACTGCTGCCGGCTATGGGACATTACAGATGCCAAAGTCTAAAGCTAATATTGAGGTTGTGATGAGATCAACTAGTGATGGGAACATTGCAAGGTTGTGAATTAACTGACCATCCTGATTTCTTTCAGACCATGAAAGATACAAGCTCTTAATTGTGTTTATTTTTTTAAATGTGGAACTTGCTCACACCTAAACTGCTAAAAATGTTCCACCTTTCATAATGAAAATTCTATGAAATGGAGTCTGGTGTTTAAAATCACTTGTGTTTGCTAATAATATCAAAGAAAACCTCAATGTTGGCTCTCAGGGTTAATTAGTTATTTGATGTTTCAAGTTATCAACTACAAGAATACACATTCAAAACCTAAGTTATTTAAGGAGTTGAAGCAGCTTTCAAATCATGGAAATTTACTGCATTAAAATAGTTAAATTGGTGTCCTTTCTTAGTATTCATTTTGATACCAAATATTTGGTATTCATTTTGATACCAAATATTTGGTATTCATTTTGATACCAAATATTCATGTCATGAAATAGATTTATATATCCCAATCACATTATTGAATCTTCGTGCAAAGGTAGCCAGCCTGTACTTATCAGTTACAAAGGTAGCCAGCTTATACCTGGCAGTTACAAGGTTGAAAAAAAAAGGAACCGAATGTGTTATTGCATTTATTAATCCCAAAGAAAAGAATGGTATGGACATAAAATAGAGACAAATCAGAAAAACTCTTGAGGTAAGTAAAAGCCATAATAAAAAGGGGCTATATATATAAATGTAGCTGTACTATGAAAGGTCAGTTGAGACATAACTGGTTGGTGGGACTGCACTATAATTGTCATTTGTCTCGTCTATATTGATCATCTATTTTGGATTTATGTTACAAGTAACTGTTACAAGTAAATGAATCATGTATATGCAGAAACGTAGCTGGGGGGCCAGATGTCCCAGGGCGCCAGACTAGTTAGGAGCACCAAAATGTACTTTGATATTATTTTATTGATGAAAATAATGTGTTTGAGAGTTAAAAAAAGAAAAGGGGGCACTTTAAAATGAATCTTGTCCCAGGGCGCCAAACAATCTAGCTACGCCTCCACATAAAGGAATAATCTTTTTCTAAAGTGTAATGTATTCAACATACAATTTTGAATTACATTCAAGGACAAGTCTTTTCTTCATAGGATATTGAACAGCTCTTTGTTGTGCTTCTTACTGTGATTTGTCTTTGTAAGTTCTTGAATATTTTGAGTCCAGCTATCTTTTATTGGACTCTGAAAATTGTAATTTTTACTCCCCATCAAACTTTTTGACATTTTAAACTAAATAAAAAAAAAATTAAAATAAATGCTTGCTTACAATGCTATTAATGCAGTACATATAAAAGAACTTTGAGTTTATCACAGCTGAATTGTTTAATATTTTCTTAATTCAAGAAAACTCCTTAAAATAGAATCACGATGAAAACTTAATGTATGGATAATTATACATTGTTAAATTGTTAAAAGTCTCCTTGTCCAAAGACTAGAATCTATCTTGTTGGTCAATGTAGGCATTGTTAAACTAAGGCTATACTCAATCTTGTTTCAGAAAAGGGAACTATGAGCATTTTGAACAAACAAAATTGCACATAAACATATTTGGTAAACATGCAAACTTCTCTACACTTTGTGTTTTTATTTTGTTATTTGTTACAAACTTTTTTCTTTCAATGGAACTTTATTGATGCCTGTATAGTTTATTTGCAATTTCTATATTTTCTGGCTAAAACAGTTGTAAATGTATGACAGTATTGCACACTTTCATGAATTCATTTCATCGTGTATATCGTACAATATTGCTGTATATCATATGTTTTGTTCATTTTCTTCCATTTAACAAAGTCTCATATTTTATATGAATTACAAAAATGTAGATTCTGCTACTGAAATAAACAATGTTAATAATGGGGAAATTGCAATTGATTTTCATACAGGTATTTTTTTGTTATCCCAAATTTGTATTGTCCATTACAAACAATACAAAGACAAAGTGTTTGCAAATTATTTTTTATTTTATTTTATTTTAAAGTATTTAACAAATTAATCAATGTCAAAAGCTGTAAATTACAAAATCATCTTTCACAAAGTGTTTGCCCACACATCTCTCCATCCAGTCTGGCCAAAAAAGACGTTGCATCCTCTCACAATAGTCAACCAAATTGTGGAGCTCAGCTGGAAGTTGATTGGAATAAAAATGGATTCATTACTTGATTGATAATTAGATGTTTGAATTGAAACTATTAGAATAAACCATTGGCATTCAGTAGGAGGTAAAGCCTACTTATGTTTCATTTTGATTGTTTAGTTATTATTAATTATTTGAAATTGGGTCAACTATTAAAATGTGCTAACCATTAAATTGGACCAACCATTGAATTGGGTCAACCGTTAAATTGGGCCTACTATTAAATTGGAACCACAATTAAATTGGGAATAAAATCAAGCGTTTCACAAACGTTTCAGAAACATCAAACAGAATCCAAAATTTGTTTGCGGCTGCAATAATTCCAGGGTTAATGCACTTTTCAAACATCTTAAAACATTGGCTGAACAGAAGGGGTTACAACTAACACTTCATTCATACCATGGATGAGCTGCTCGTGTCTTGAACCTTTCATCTGCCACACAATCATGGCTAACATTCCAAACATGGCACAGTCCACTTCAGTAGGCTCACCCCCAAACATATACTTTTTGCTGCCTGAAAGATATAATTAAGAAATCAAACACTCCACTTTTGATTACCTAATGAAATGGAAAATATTCTATTTTTTTAGTACCAAAGTAGCAAGCGTCACTTGAAATGATCAGTTCAAATTGATTCAAATGATTTAAAATGCAACTGGAAACATTTTAATATTAATGAAAAAATCTCAATTTAGAACAAAATCAAAAAATCTGCAAAATGAATTTTTAAAAAGAATTTTTAAAAAATGTATTAAGCATATCAGAATCTGAATTTTTAAAACCTTTTAAATTAAAAAACAACATACAAAATTATAATGTGGCAATAATGAATTGTTCTTAAATTTACGTAAAGTTCCTTAAAAGGCCATACAAATACTCTCTAACCCAGAAATTCAGAGATTGCCTGCAAATCTCCTCGTCCTATATCCCAAATCTCGCTGTCCTTGTGTCTTCCGATACCTTGGCCGCGGAGTTGTTTCTTTATCTCCCTTCCCATCAGTTTCTTGAACAAAAATGTTTTGAGCCATGGAAAAACGTCCTTGAGGAGAATGTCCAGGCTTTTGGGATTTTTAATGAAAGTTTCATAGCACATCGTCCTGTGAGGACAAAACAAAAACAAAACAAAAAAATCAATGGGACCATATTGACTAGTGCGTGATTTATTTGTTAGGGTCTATTTCCACAGCTATTTTTCGTTCCAAACGTTTTGAGAAGATGGGCATGTTACTTGATCCCACTTCCAGAAACTTGATCCCACTGCCAGGAACTTGATCCCACTGCCAGGAACTTGATCCCACTTCCAGAACACACAATTACCCCATGATCACCCGACTAGTTTACATCAGCCTCTCATTTAAGACTGCCGCTCCTCTTGTCTGTAACACCCCCTTCCCCCTGCAAAGCATGGTACCTCTTCTCTTTCACGGATTCCCCTGTTTCACTGCATAAATATATTTGTGTGGTGGAACAGGAATATATGTACCGGGTATTGGTGTTTTGGAGCACAAATTAAATGACAACGATTTATTTATTTTTTGGGGGAAACCTGAATTGGAGAAACCAAGACGTTTATTTGATTAATTCACTGCGTAATTTAGAGCTTTGTCTGAACACTTTGAATGTAAATAATTTCAAAACACATGGATCTAAAATAGAAACTTAAACAAAATTAGTAGACCTATACTTTTTGAAGTAAGAAAACATATCCCCAATATCTTTAACTCCCTCCCTTATTATTTTTTGTAACAACTTATCCACAAAAAAGTTTACCAATATAGGTTTTCTTCAACCAGGCATCGAAGAGCCCTTGCTGTGGCCTTCTCCTCTGTGCTCAGATGTGAGCCGGTGTCCAGGCCCCGTTCCTGTTTCAGAAACTCGATACACATCTGGGAGTCGGCCACGCTAATGCCGTTGTACGTCATCCAGGGGGTCTTACCCTTGCTGGACATCTTGCCCGAATGATCATTCTGTTTACATCAAAAGGAAGTGTTGTTTTTTTCTGCTTTAGGTAATGTTTTATGTTATATTGGTAGCAGGGCCTGCCCTAACAATTGCGGGGCCCTATGCGAAACGAATTGCGTGGGGCCCAGCCAGGGTAGGGATAAGGATAATAAGTGAAAATTAAGATTTTGTATTTTGTATTATAGGTTGCAGTGGCCTAAGGCCGGCCCTAATTGGTAGCTTCACAAGACTAACATCTTCTTATTTTTGTTTTAAAAATTACGTCACTAATTTACAATGCTATTCATTCCAGAACTAAGCACAATAAAACAGGAAAATAAAAGTTCAGTAAGACATTTTACCTACAAGAAATTGATCCGCTATTTATCCGACACATAAATCATAAATATTTGTATAAATAATGAAATTTCTATAAAAAATATATTAAATATTACCATATTTTACAATTTCTTTATATAGTGATAAACAAAGTTACCATATAAGGGATTTTGTGCATGCGCAGGAAGGTCTCCAGTTTGAGTGGAAACGGTGAGAGACTTGGCGTCCATGGACCTCTGCCGACTTGATAAAGACAGACCGTGTCTGTGGGGACAGGGGGGTGTGGTCTTCTCCTACAAATAAAATTTAAAGTCAAACGAAAATTATTACACAGTTCTAGTCTAAAAGTCATATCTACCATATCCGGTTATTGATTTTAAAGAGAAAAATGAATCAAACTCATTGTGTCTACTTGACCTAAAAACCATTCAATCGGATATCTGATTCCCTTTCGAATAAGCGTCTTAATGTATACATATATATTAATATATTATGGCTTATTTTTCCGGCCCTTACGTTAAGCATACTTACAATGGACGTAAGGCCGAATAGTTACAAGGCAACATGGGTAATTTGCCCATGGCTCGGGTGTTCAAAGGGTTTCTAAGGGAGATATTAATGTGCCCCCCCCCCCCAACCAACCGGTTGGCTGTGGCCTGGAACACCAAGTGCCTTATTTCGGTTCTGTATGACGTCATGTTGAAGAGAATTTGATATTTTGTGAATATTTATGACCTGGCACCCCCAGAGGGTGAGCCTTTAAATGCAACGTCTCAAATAAAATACACGACATTCTTACATGAAATACCCTTGTATAATGTAAGAAATTAATTTTTTTATTTTTTTTTTTTTGGTGGCACACTTATTATTCTCAAATCACATGAAGTATGGTACGAAAATAGTACGTCAAAGCGGTTAATACAAAATAAAATTCCTCCACAACCAAGCGCATGCGTATCCTGAAAACCAAGACTATAATCTACCAGACATCTCACTACATAACAAATTATATCACTTGGGCACTCGAATGCATTTTGAAGTTTTATTTTATCCTCAACATAATATCATTTAAACGTTAAAATGAGGACTCAGGCACAAGGTCATAGGACATTGGGCATAGGGAATATGGGCATTGGGCATAGGGAATATGGGCATTGGGCATAGGGAATATGGGCATTGGGCCTGGGAATATGGGCATTGGGCATAGGGAATATGGGCATTGGGCATTTGGCATTCTAACTTATTTTGAACAAATACCATAATATTTGCAGGAATGTTTACATATAAACATATAAGATATTCCTCATATTCTTCAGTACGGCTCTGGTTCAATCTACTGTTGGGAGTGGATTGACTCAGTGTAATTTCAAGTGGTCTGCCTCCGACATTCCCACGTTCACTAGCGGATATCTCTTTCATAGCAGCTCAATACATTAGTCCGAAATCAGGCATTTTCCATACCAAACTGTCATACTGGTAGATATCCCTTTTGCAGAGGCCAGAAATCTCGGCTGCGTTCAGGGACAGTGATGATGAAGGGCACAAGACACTGGATTCACAAGGAGATCTGAATTGTTGGGTCTCCATTGTATATGTTGGAGTGGCTACCTATGTCAGTTGTCTAGTTTCACTGTTTGGTCATGATATGGATACTGGTTGACCTAGCATGGACCTGAAACGTGCATTAATGTTTCGCGAAAAAAAAAATTCACAAAAAGTAGTTTCAGAAGTTTCAGAAAGACCTTTTGTCCCCAGTGGGAAACAATGAGTACTTGCAAATTTGAATAGCGACGACTGTCACTTTGCCTGGTCGAATTTAAAATTGTGTCAAATGGCTGCAATAAATGCAGATGTTAAAGCAGCCTTAACAATATGACGTCCTCTTTGGCCTATTAAAAAAAATGTAAGTTGAGATAAGTGACAAAGAGTAGATGTTACATCTTGGGTTATCTTTAAAAAATATATGTTTAAACCACTCAAAGTGTGGGCCCTTCATCCAACTTGTAGGACTTCCCGTATGGCAAGTGCCTTCTGCCCTCCATCTAAAGCACCATACAAGTGTGTCCCCTGATAATATAGACTGAACTTGGGCAGTTGAAGGGAATCTGCGCTCCTCCATTTTCTACCAATGTTATGATTAACACACTTGGAAACCTTCTGAGCTAACACTATTTGTGGTTTGAGACTTTTGAGGTCCGTCACAGAGCCACTATCGTCAAAGTTTAAAATGTGTGCACTTCCTATCTTTTCATGCCTGCTTCTGTTAACACTTCCTTCAGGAGAGTAGACCAGAGATGAATATTACCTCTGCATCCTCTACACGAACTACTCAAATGTACAGTTTTCCTTGGAGCTATTTCTGTAAAGCGTTTAAAATGTTGTTTAATCCCGTCTTGATCTGGGCGACCCCCCCCCCCCCCCC
>CAXITT010000008.1:1449914-1466390 GCA_964033795.1 Lymnaea stagnalis
CCCCCCCCCCCCCGATCAAATTGTGTAATAAAAACACGGAATTAAAGTAAACTTCAAAATGCACCTCTTCATTTTGAATAAACAATTTCGTAGGTAGGGGCTACCCAGACCCCACTTCCAACCGGCGCCTTCGATTTCTGCCCTGCTTCAACTTCCCGATAAAAATGATAGTATAGCTGCCCTGGGCACCAACATTGGTGTAGTTTGTGCTGGTTACGCAGTAATGACATCTAGCCGGACCACCCCAACCACCCCCACCCCAACCACCCCCACCCCAACCACCCCCACCCCAACCCCCACCCCCAACCTCCACCCGCCCAAAATTTCTCTTACGGCATCCTTTAATTTAAAAAAAAATAAATTACTGTAGATTTTCTTTCCTTACAGCATGGATCTTTAATTCTTACTTATTACATAAATATATCCATGTAATCAAAATCAATTTTATTTGTTCAGCTAATTATTTTGGTGTGGGTCTTGTTTTAAAAGCATATTCGCTACCCCTGTCGACGAAACTTAGCACACATGTTAAAAATGTCGCCTGTTTTAAATATTATAATTAACCACCCAATGAAATATTACTTTACAACATTCCATCGGCGTGGTGATATTTTTTTTTAAAAGTTAACTCTAGTAAAAGACCAAGAATGAACAAAAGTGGGCGGATCCTACTTCACACAGTGGCGTGCCGAACCATCATTAGCTCAAGGGAGATATAAATTCAGAGCATAAAATCTAAAAATAAGAAAATAGCCCACACAAAAAAGGAACTAGTTACATTAATAACTGCTACGAGTCGGAGCCTTTAACTAAACAGGTCTGAAAGGAAAGGGTTTTTACAAGTAAGGGAGTTTGATGTTTTTATAGTGTACAACATGTAGCAATAGAAACAAAATGTAGCAGTACAAACATGTAGCAGTACAAACAAGATGTAGCGGCACAAACAACATGTAGAAACGCAAACAACATGCACAATAGCAACCAAAACAAAAACAAAACAAGACAACAAGATGTAGCGGCACAAAAAACATGTAGAAACGCAAACAACATGCACAATAGCAACCAAAACAAAAACAAAACAAGACAACAAGATGTAGCGGCACAAACAACATGTAGAAACGCAAACAACATGCACAATAGCAACCAAAACAAAAACAAAACAAGACAACAAGATGTAGCGGCACAAACAACATGTAGAAACGCAAACAGCATGCACAATAGCAACCAAAACAAAAACAAAACAAAAACTTGCAGCAAAAAAAAAAAAAAATTGTAGCAACAAACAAAAAGCTAACATTAGCAACAAAAACATGTAGCAGTACAAACATGTAGCAGCACAAGCAACATATAGCAGTTCAGCAGTATAGCAGTTCAAACACCATGTAGCAGCACAAGCAACTTATAGCAGGATGAACACCCTGTAGCAGCACAAACAATTTATTTGCGACAAGGCTTCATACTCCTCAAGTGTATTGGTCTTTTAATAGAGAGTTTTAACAGCGTGTCTGCTTAGTGTCGCCTTATGATAACAACACCCCACTTTACCCTGCCCAAAAAATTGTCAAATCTGCTTATTGTTAGGTCCTATCAGGTCACTCTTGCTAAATATAACTCAGCCATCATGGAATCCAACCCTTACTTAGATTTTTTTTTTTTGGGGGGGGGGGGTTATTTTTTAAAGTGACCAGAATAGATTCGAGGTAAATAAAAGTTTATAAAGACCCTATGTTTAATCACCCTTTTTTTAGGCAACGTACGATGAATGCGACAGCAAGTAATTTACCCTGCCCAAAAAATTGTCAAATCTGCTTATTGTTAGGTCCTATCAGGTCACTCTTGCTAAATATAACTCAGCCATCATGGAATCCAACCCTTACTTAGATTTTTTTTTTTGGGGGGGGGGTTATTTTTTAAAGTGACCAGAATAGATTCGAGGTAAATAAAAGATTATAAAGACCCTATGATTACTCACCCTTTTATTAGGCAACGTACGATGAATGCGACAGCAAGTAGCACGCATGTAGCACTGATGGTAGCGATGATGATATCCATACAAATCGAAGCTACCATTCACCTCTCCTTGAGAACATTTACTCCCTAATAACAAGGTTGGCTCCTCGTGGGAAAATGGTGGCAACACATCAGAAGCTCTGAACCCCGAAACTGGACAACAAAAGTTTTGCTGTGTAATTCTATTTTTAGTTAGTTATAGCGATTCTCAAATATTTTTTTGCTCAGTGGAAATACCATTAGAGTCGTTGACTTTTGGCAATCAAAGATAATCATATCCGCAGTCGCGAAATTTTCTTTTAAAAATATTTTTAAAATGAATTATTTTATTTGATAGTTCGATAGTTGTCGAATAAAATAAATTATTACATTTTATATCTCGATAACTATACAACCACTAGCTACCTAACCACTAGCTGTCCCAACCACTAGTTGCCCCAACCTCTAGGTAACCAACCACAAGTTACCCAAACACTAGCTGTCTCAACCACTGTCTGCCCCAACCACTGGTTAACCATCTACTGGCTACCCAACCAGTGTTGGTGATCCAACCACTATACCGCTAGCCAACAAGGGCTGGTGAGCCAACCACTAGGTACCCAGCCACTAGCTCAACAACGACTAGCAACCCGACCAGTAGCTACCCAACCAAGTCTTCAAATGATTATTAGGTTGATTAAAGTCCAGCTTTCAGCAAAAATTTAAGTGGAAATGAAATACAATTAAAATATCAATGACCTATTCATAATCAAAAGGCAAACTGCGCTGGGAAGGACATATTGAAAGGAAGCCGGAATATAGAGCAGCAAAAGTTGTATTCAGGCAGAAGCCTAGGGGCAGACGACTCACCGATCGCCCAAAGCTGAGACCGATCGACGATGTAGTGAAGAATTTACACCAGTTGGGGTTTGCGCATAGAGGCGGAAAACCATTGATTGATCCCAATGGAAGGATGTGGTGGAGCAGACCAGGGCCCTACATGGTCTGTAGCTCCACTGATGATGATGTTTTCGTAATTAATACTGTAGTAAATAGTTTCACCGGCCGTTGTAATTGATCTGCTTTATAGCCATTAAAAAAAAAATTGGGGGGCCAAATATTTCAAATGGGCCATACATAAATGAAAATAAGCTGTTGTGGCCAATTTTTGCCCCACACTCAAGCCCCCCCCCTCCCCCGCCTTAATCGTCCCAAGTTTGACCCTTAATTTAGACGTCTTTATAATAGATTGTCACAAATTCGTGATCCTTTGTAATGAATGTGTGCCGTCATACATAGATTCCCCCCTCCTTTTTGTTCTCCACTCCAAGAGTTAAATACAGCTTATACCAAATAAAATACATTTTATTTTTAGTTTCTTTGTATAAGTTACATAAGATTTCCCTTAAACTATGTGAAGGGCTCAAGGGAAAAACCAGTGATGTCAGGTTTTGAAAGTTTTGAGAAAATTGAATTTAAAGTTTGAAAATTCCTCATAAATGTATGAAAGTATCAACATGTCTAGGTATTTATTTATTGACTACGCTGCTTTTTCAGTTGGACCTATGTATCATATTATTATATTAAATGGAATGTAGCCACAAGGGAGATAACATAGAAATTTAGAAAAACTAACATCACTGGTTTTTACCTTGAACCCTTCATGTGCTCCATTGTTGCACAAGTCAATATTTCAGTTGTTGATGAACTTTTACGTCGTCTGTATTATTCAACTGTGCAGCACAGAGGGATCCTGCAAACATCGCGGGCTACTGGCAATGGCCTCACACAGAGCACAATGTGAGAACCAACGAAGAAACAGACAATGTGTAGGAGGAGGGGGAATGTCCATTGTGTATTTAACATGTGTCCACCCACTCGCCCCCACCCCCATTGCTCTCGCATGTTATCGTCAGGGTTGAATGGAGTTCACGGGCATTGTGTAGACAAGCTACACTTTCGCATGTGTTCTCTCCCTTCATTGACAGCAACAGATGGTTCAATGATTTGCGCGTCTAAATTACTAGGGAAATGGGCATGCAGACCATATTTTATGCAATCTTCAAGACTATTTCACTGAGGTGTCATGTTGGATTTAGACCAAATCTCATTATAGACGGGAACTGTACACGTTTAGCATTAAATTACAGTTATTAACTTCCTGAAAGCACACATTTTCTTAACTTAAATAACCCGTGTAAAACCACGAAAGCACAGAACCGCAGCTGGCTATCACCCACCCCCACCCCAACCCCAGACCACCCCTCTACTTTGCTTGGGAGCCTTCAGCGCCCTCGCTTCCTGCTCCCCTCCACCCCACCCGTCCCATCCCTTCTGATAATGACTAATCACTTTACGATTGCTTGCAACGCTCTATAAATCAAAGTTTCTGTTTACATGCGATAATTCAACAAAACTTCACACACTCACGAAATTTTTTGTGATGTTTCCCCCTCACCGGATCGTTGGGGACGTTCTGTACAGCGCAGTTTCTGCTCCCACTCAAACATCCACCGAGAACGTTGTTCCTCTACCAGCCTCATCATTTCTTTGACTTACACTTACACACACTTTCATTTAGACACAAAAAATATTAATACTTCAAATGGCCTATATAGCGACACTAAGTTTCCTTGATTTAATCTACACACCTGGGGCGCTAAAAGGTGGGCTTTCCCCGCTGGCTCTGAGACGTCCTCGCCGACAGAAAGAAAGATACGTCTGGGCTTTTCTAATGTGTATTTTGCTACAAACCCACCACTTTTTTTTTTTTAATAGGGTGTAATAAAAATTAAAGTGATAGCCACTGCAAGCACAACGCACTCGTTAGCCAGCATAAGTGCAGCAACATCGAATTTTAGACCTGAAATGGTTAACTTTAAAAGTGATTATTAAATCATAACTCAAAATTTAAATTCACTGGAAGCGTTTAACCCACTCTGAGGCCAACTGCCTACGTGGCATGTTCATTGTAAGACCAAAAAAAACACACAAAAAAACAACAAAACAACAACAACAACAACCCATCTTTCGATTTTCCTCATGAAGGCAGTCCTTGAATCTTGCAGCTGACTAAAATAATTCATGTTTACAAAGTGATGCTGTATTCTGATGTGTTGGTCATTTTAAACAGATGAACAAACTAATTATTAAAAAAGTTGGACTGTGATAAAGTTTTTAAGGAGAATAATAAGACACAAACAATTTGTGTGAATAAAAACAATATAGGTTAAGCTTTATTAATTATGATTAGAAAAAAAAAATCATATTCAAACGTTGCGGCTAATGCCTTCACCAGTATAATAAAAAACGTTTGCAAGTATAAATTAAATTCATATTATATATTTATATCCTACCTATAACTAAAAATAAAATTAGAAAATAAGAAGGGGGCTCAAGTTACTTACGAAACAATGATCTGAAGTATTGTTATTGAAAAACATCTGACTGCATTTTTGTCAGACTTGAACTTTAAACTTATCTCAAATTTTAATGACATTTATAACGGTTGATTTATTTATTTTATTTTTTTTTTTGGATGCAGCTACATGGTAACCATTAGAACATAGCCATATGCCTTGTATTAGCGGAGGACAGGTTATAACATCTGCAATAATTGCTGCATTATTCGATATAAGGCCTATTTCAGTGTGATTTTAAAATTCATTCTTCGCAAAGTGGAAATAACGGGGAACATTCTAAGTTGTTTGTAAAATGACATGTTATATGACTGGGAGTATAAACAACAAATTTATTCAATTCTTTTTTTTATGGCAAATGATGTCATTGGTATAAATGGATGAAAGGCGTTTAGAATAAAATCCGACGTGTCTTTGTCTTTCCGGAGTTTTTCTCTGTGATTTCGAAATTAATTGCCAAATTTGCAAATCCGATCTGAGGTCGCATTAACCTAGTCTGGTCAATGCATGTACAAGTATAATACGAACAAAATAATTCTAGACATGGAATGTTCGGCTTATCAGCGTTATATATATATGTAATATATATATATATATATATATATATATATATATATATATATATATATATATATATAAAGAGAGAGAGAGAGAGAGAGATAAAGTAGAGCGAGAGAGAAAGAGAGAGAGAGAGAGAGAGATAGTTCTATACAGTTTATCTGATTAATCTGAAGACAGTTTTTTTTCCATAATTCAAAGGTTCTATTCTAAAAGTGGGAGTTGGGGCTTGGCAAGGGATGGGGCCACCGAAAGGTTTGGAAAATTTTAGTGGTTGCTGAGACCCTCAAGGGCTATAGGCATTTTTAAAAATTAAAATTATATATAATTTAAAGATAGATTATGCAAAATTTATGGTGTTGATCATCGGTGAAAAGTAAGAGTCTAAAAAGATATCTATTTCGTAGTCACTAAGACTCGTAGTCACTAAAACTCGTGGCCACTAAGACTCGTGGCCACTAAGACTCGTGGCCACTAAGACTCGTGGTCACTAAGACTCGTGGCCACTAAGACTCGTGGCCACTAATACTCGTAGTCACTAAAACTCGTAGTCACTAAGACTCGTGGCCACTAAAACTCGTGGTCACTAAGACTCGTGGCCACTTAGACTTGTGGCCACTAAGATTCGTGGCCACTAAGACTCGTGGCCACTAAGACTCGTGGCCACTAAAACTCGTGGCCACTAAGACTCGTGGCCACTAAGACTCGTGGTCACTAAGACTCGTGGCCACTAAGATTCGTGGTCACTAAGACTCGTGGCCACTAAGATTCGTGGTCACTAAGACTCGTGGCCACTTAGACTCGTGGCCACTAAGACTCGTGGCCACTAAGACTCGTGGCCACTAAGACTCGTGGCCACTAAGACTCGTGGCCACTAAAACTCGTGGCCACTAAGACTCGTGGCCACTAAGACTCGTGGCCACTAAGACTCGTGGCCACTAAGACTCGTGGCCACTAAAACTCGTGGTCACTAAGACTCGTGGCCACTAAGACTCGTGGCCACTAAGACTCGTGGCCACTAAGACTCGTGGCCACTAAGACTCGTGGCCACTAAGACTCGTGGCCACTAAGTCTCGTGGCCACTAAAACTCGTAGTCACTAAGAATTGTAGTTGTAAGCGGACTTTACAAATGAGCCGGAGACTATTTTTTTTTATTTTACTTAGTTTACATGTTTTAATAATTGTAAAGCGCTTAGAGCTTTATGATAAGCGCTATATAAAAATGCCTAAATAAATAAATAAATAAATAACAAGCTTGATTTTATATGTTGTTTATTATTAATTTGTTTAATGCAGGTTGCTTGGGTGCATCATAGGATATAACATTGTATTGGTGAGTGATAAATCGGAAAGGCTACGAACAATCAGTGAACACCAGCTTTTAATGAGTTGCTACCTTCATAGACACAAGGCTGAGAATATGGAGATTGGTTATATAGCATGTTTATCTCCGTTGAAATGCGATGAGACCCAGGAAAGATTACTCTGTTATTCATACTGAACAGGGTAAACTTTCCCCGGGCTAATTCCATTTCAACGGAGATAAACATAAAGAGGTCATCAGATGTATCCATCATGGCACTGATTTCCTGTACCCACACACCAGTGAGAATTAAAATGGAAATTATATTAATTCAGCTTTTCGGCACATTATCACCAAATGGAATGAATCAAGTACTCTCCTACTAATTATTCTCAATTTCCCGGTAGTTCTTTTCTTATTTCTTATATGTTACATATTATATTCAAAATACTTTTTGTTTGTTAAGATTTCTTTCACAGTAATAATGCATAAATTATTTTACTGTCTGAAATCTTTGTTTTGGGAAATCCAACTTCCGGCAATAACAATGGCGAACTTTTTCGTTTTTAACTAGTTATTTCTTGTCATATTTTTTGTCCTTTTTGCCGAGGAAGGCTCTTAGCCGAAACGTTCTTATCTTATTATCCCGTCTTTCGATTCAAGCTCCCACGTACCCCCTATTCTACTATTAACTCAAAATTATTGACTATTCCTGATATTCTGTGTTGAAAGGTATGAAGTATAAATTGCTGCTTTTTACTGACGTTCGCTGGAGCAAATGCTTTTCATGGTGCTGAATCCAAAGTCATCGGACACGATATTGCCTATCATGGTGCTGACACCAAAGACATCAGACACGACATTGCCTATCATGGTGCTGACACCAAAGACATCAGACACGATATTGCCTATCATGGTGCTGACACCAAAGACATCAGACACGACATTGCCTATCATGGTGCTGACACCAAAGACATCAGACACGATATTGCCTATCATGGTGCTAACACCAAAGACATCAGACACGACATTGCCTATCATGGTGCTGACACCAAAGACATCAGACACGACATTGCCTATCATGGTGCTGACACCAAAGACATCAGACACGACATTGCCTATCATGGTGCTGACACCAAAGACATCAGACACGACATTGCCTGTCATGGTGCTGACACCAAAGACATCAGACACGACATTGCTTTTCATGTTGCCTGATCCAAAAGACATCCCACGCGTCTAGTATTTTACTGACACCAGAGACATCACACACGATATTGCTTATCATAAAATTGCCGTTGCTGTGGAATGAGACCTGTCTTACAAAACCAAACTGAATTCATTACTCTGTCATAAAAGTTATAACTCTATTCACACCCAATATAGAGCAGACATGAGATCTGCTAATGTACTATAGTCCTTCAGAGTTGAAAGATAAAGGTTATTGTTAAAATGATGATATAATAGAAGGATTCGAGAATATTTTTTTTTCACGGAAGTCACCGATTTGGTTAGAACCACATTTTATGACTGATGCAGTTGTTGCAGGAGGGCTTATACAGCAAAATGATTTTAAACCAAAGTTTAAGGATTCGGTATCAAATGTTTGGCCTTCAGTAGGACATGTATAATGAAATTCTCCATAATTGAATGCTCTTTGTTTGCATTCATATCATCTTATTTGGTGGAATGTGATTTCAGTGAAATTTACCCGCTTTATTAATGAAGCTCTTGTTATTTAACTATCTTACTTAAGTTCCGCTTGATCAAATTGTTCAGCTTATCATTGAATTTATTAAAATGATAAAGATTCATTCCAATCTTAATTAATTGTTCAAACTCGGCATCGTGTCAATAGAAGACGGTTTAGAACAACGTATTCTTAAAATGCTTATCATTGGTTCGACATGGGAAGGGGGGGGGGGGGGAGAGAGAGGGGGGGGGGGGGGGGGTTTATGGGAGTAGGGGGGCGGGGACCGGAAAAAAACAACGGTTTAGAACAACGTATTCTTAAAATGCTTATCATTGGTTCGACATGGGAAGGGGGGGGGGGAGAGAGAGAGAGAGGGGGAGGTCGAGTTTATGGGACTAAGGGGGCGGTGACCGGAAAAAAACTTGAGATCCGCTGGCATAACTGGGGGGAGTGAACATAGCTCACGGATGAATGGAAAAATCAACCTTGAATCTGGCCTTGAATGTTTGCGTAGTCTGTTGCAGCCAAAACTGACGGCCGATCCTATGAGGAAAGATGTCAGAAAACCAATGACTCCGTACCACAAACAGGAAATGTCATACATGAAATATCCGGATGAGTAGGAATCTCCACTTAGACGTTTTGCTGCTTTCTCATCATCCACAACGGGTTTATCGAGCTTGTAACATTATTCAAAACAGTATTTGGCTTGTGGTTGTCGAATGGTACAGATCTGTTACCGAAGCACAGATCCACGGCAGGGGCGGGCAGTGCTCTGATTTCACTTCCATGACATTGGTTTCCGATGGCGAGCCACAGGTTCAGGGCCAGAGCGACGGTAGCCCCTACCATGGCGCCATATTTGTTGCTCCATGGGACAGACGCCCCTAGAAAAAATACTCCCACAACGGGCCCCCCATAAGCCCCAAATGACGGAGAAACCCATCTGTGTGACGGGACCTTTCAGAGTCTTCGCCCCGTACGCCAGGCCGGTGATGGCGATACCGAAGACGAAGACGACGAGTCTAGTTACAAGTGTCGCGGTGCTCTCCTTGACCCTTCTCAAACTGGGTTTGAGAATATCCTCAACTGTGTTAGCGGCCAAGGCGTTAATTCCTACAAAAAATTTAAAAATATGCTTTTGTAGCCGAGTGGGGGCGTAGCTTACAGTGTAAATGAAATCACAAAATATAACAATCAGGTCTGAGAACTATAGCTTTTAATGTAAAAGGTACAATGCGTTGACAGAGCCGACAGGAAAATCTCTCACACCTGCCATCGACCCGACGCATCCGTTCCACACCACAATCTCAAAAAATGTACACACCTCAAGTCCCAGTTCGCCCCCCCTCCCACACACACACACAGTCACAGGGAACCCGCGTCCGAGCTGACCATGGGTCAACCCCGTAGCAGGGATGGTTATTCCCGCGTCTAAATAACCTACATAAAATTTAAGGCCAGTACACGGCTGAGTGTTACGTTGAATGACCATGGATAATGGATGTGTACGTGCTTGGGGTTACCCATAGCAGTGACACTATGAGAGTGGATTCTCTTATATAGTGGCACATTGCCACACTTTACTAATTTAACGGAAAACGTTTAACTGCCCAAATTAACAAACATAATCAAAGAAACTTTAAGATAAAAACACTACAATT
The DNA here is from genome assembly GCA_964033795.1 of Lymnaea stagnalis. NCBI lineage: Eukaryota > Metazoa > Mollusca > Gastropoda > Lymnaeidae > Lymnaea > Lymnaea stagnalis. The sequence goes on from CAXITT010000008.1 coordinate 1,460,542, forward strand.
TTTAGTGTGGCACAGTTAATAGGACTATATAAATAATGGGTTTGAAATGCTACCTGAAGAATATGGGCTATTTAATAATGTGTCTGAAATGCTACCTGAAGAAAATGTGCTCAGTGAGCTGCCAAAAATAATGGCCATGTATAATCCAGCCATTCCTGGTAGATCCCTGAGAGCTTGAAGCACAAAATATGGCGGCAGTTGGTTTCTGTTTGTGATCAAACCAGCCTAAGAAATAACATCGACATTCATTGACACAAACCCCTGCCGTTAAATGTTACGGTAACACATTTTTAAAATTATCTTAACATGAAACGTTAGATTATGACGACAGAGGGAAAGCGATCAACAAAACTGAGCTAGTTTTATTACACTGTGTATCTGTATGTGATAATTGAGCCTCGATGTTAAATCATTGAACTCCTTGTATGACAATAATAAGTCCCATATATCTTATAATTAGTAGAAATATAGAATAAAATGATAGACGTACTGACCTGAAAAGGGTCACATCTCATACACGTCAAATAGGCGTAGATGCAGATGCCAAGACCGTACAGCAAGGCCCCGTAGATCAGAACTATGATCATGTTGATAATGAAAGACTGTTGAGCTTCTTTCATAGTCTTCATGGAACACATCCTCTGGATAGACGACTGACTGAAGATATTCACGAGCCTAGATACAAAATGTCGATGTTATTTTGATGATAATTGTAAAGTTATCTGCATATTTATCGTATTTATTGTTTTTGGGTGCACATTTTACTGATTTAAAAACGTCTGTAGTTCACATCCTTGATTTATGTTATCAAAGTTAGATCTGTCCATAACATTCACATAAAGTGAGATCTGTCCATAACATTCACATTAAAGTGAGATGTGTCCCCAAATTTATGTTTGCATGTTACCACCTGAAGTCAATATGTCCAAAGTTGTATTTATATTTATGTGCTTACGTTATAAAGTATACACACATTTATGTTTGTAAGTACTTACCACAAAAATATTCCACCAATAACTGTTCCCCACCAGGTGTGTCTTTCTCTTGGATCAGGACTTATGACATCAAAGGAAGTTCTTCCCCCATCTCTGGCTATTCTCCACACACCTTGAGGACCGCCAACAGCTAAACACGCTAAAAAAAAAAAAAGAAGTATTATCAAATAATGAAAAATGTAATAACCGAGAACACATATCAATTATGAAACTCACAGCATCACGACTAAATGAACAAATTGAATTATACCGAGAATATGTTCACGTCTAAGATGAAAGTGTCAACAAAATATTTAAATCTATAATTTGCTTCCCGACAGTTAACATTAGCAGAGCATAAGACATTCTTAATTGCATTAAATGTTTAAAGTTATTAAGATGCATACTGCATTTTTGACACTTTTGAAAGGAGCCATTGAACATAAGACATGATAATGAATAAAATTAAAAGTTATTCAACCTATCGCGGAAATAAACTTTGTTCAACAGAGAAACGGAAATTCCTAGAATACCGTTGACGATACTTGGTAAGATTGCACCCATTAAGACCACAGCCTGGAAAGCATTGGCCCAGACAACACTCTTGATGCCCCCAATGGCAGGGTAAACAGTGCCTATCCCACCAATGCTAGCCACTGACACCCAGTAAGGAATTCCAGCGGTGGCCTGAAATTAATAAATTTTACTGCGCACACAAGTTTGATTCCCATTTTTTAAAGGTGACTTAATACCAAAATGTTGTTGACAAGTTATTATTTCCCATCCAAATTTACAAGTAATGAACATATAAAAATGATTTTTTTTATGGCTGAGCCAGGTACTGACCCGGATACCCGAAAATTCCGTGTATTAACACAGCCGGAATATACCCGGAATATACCCGGACCCTGGGCCGGGTATATTCCGGTTATATTCCGGCTGTGTTAATACACGGAAAGCATTTTTTTTTTTTTTGCCTCACCCTAAACTTTATCAGCTCCACGCAAAATAATTACGACTACGAGGTGTAAGAATTTAACCAAACAATTCTGGGGATTCACTTACAGTTACCCTCTATAGAACCTTCCACCCTTCTTAGTCATTATTTCTGCTTTCCTCCATCGCCGATCAAAATTACAATACCTATGTCTTTATATAAACAAAAATTCACTGCCCCTTGCTCCTGTCTCTCTCGATTTCAAGGTATAATTCTGGTTGTGAGTGGATATAACTTGACAAATGACATACAGTGTTCCTGCCACTAAACAAATTGAGAACCGCTAGGGGAGGATTATATTATTAAGCTATTAGTGTTTTGAAATCTTTAACTTTGATATCTTCATGATCGCTACTGGTTTCATACAAGCCCCATTCGGAAGAACACATTATAGAAAATGAGAATATTATTCTTTTTTACACCCGGGCATTGTCCCAAAATATCAGGTCCAGGACCCGGACCGGGTGTAAATAAATTGCACCCGGCTCAGCCCTAATTCTTTGGCACCGAACAAATGATGCTATGAAAGGAAACTTGGGTTCTCACTTCCCTCACTTTCATTTTAGTGGCAAGCTGTCTGCAAGAAATGAAATGAAGTCATTTGCACCAGTCAGTCGACATATACTTGGCAAGGACTAAATTCAGGCAACGAAATACACAAATAATACTGGTTACTTGAACTAAGCTTCTACCCGGAGCCGGCCTTAAGTATACGAAAAGCAGGAAAGAGTATGTGGCGCCAGAGTCTAGGGGTGTCATTTTTATCCGCAATTTTTTTTTTAAAATAATAAATTTAATGGAACAATTAATAGCTTTTTGACTGGCAACAATACTCTGAATTAGAAGAGCAATTGTTAAAATTTCGTTGAAAGGTCAACTAGTAATTAATGACACTTTTGATAACACTGTCCTGAGTTCTCTGTGTTCAGTTTTTCTTTGTTTACAGATAACACTGTGCTGAGTGCTCTGTGTGGAGTTTTTCTTTGTTTACAGATAACACTGTGCTGAGTGCTCTGTGTGGAGTTTTTCTTTGTTTACAGATAACACTGTGCTGAGTGCTCTGTGTGGAGTTTTTCTTTGTTTACAGATAACACTGTGCTGAGTGCTCTGTGTGGAGTTTTTCTTTGTTTACAGATAACACTATACTGAGTGCTCTCTGGTTCTGGTAATGTTTCGTTGCTGCATCCATGAACTGGCATCTTTGCAACGGTTGGGGATATGATGTTGCTATTCTAACAGCTCCTAGCTGATGCCAGGGCAGCCTTGAAGCTTTCGACCGATGTCGAGTTCACAGTGGCATCGTTCAGGTGGTTCCATGCTATTATTGTGCGTGGGAAGAAAGATTGTTGGTACTGCACTGTGTTGCACTGAGGCACTTTGAAGCATTTTCTATTGTTTCTGGTGTAATTGTTTATGGGAATGTCAGTGGTGAAGTTATTGTTCAGTGAGCGTTTTGCTCTGATCAGTCTACCCGGCTTCTGTGGGATGAGGTACGTGCCTGCTGGGATGGCCGGCACCAGTCCCATGATCACTTTATATAAGAATATCAGGCGGAGTCCCTCTCGTCTGTCTTTAAGGGGTGGGATGTCAAATCTTTTTAAGAGGCCAGTGACGAAGCCAGGAGTGGTGGATTTGTAGTCTCGAACGATAAAACGCACCGCGTTTCGTTGAATTCGCTCCATCGTGTCCATGTCTTGTTTAAGGTGTGGGTCCCAGATGATCGCACCATAATCCAATAGTGGACGGACGAGTGAGTTTTTTTGAGTGAGTTTTACCCTTGTTTAAGAGTAGCACCCTGATTGAATAAGTAGAATACATTTTTATAACAAGATTTTCTTATTCATTTGGGCATTTAAGTTCTATAATTATTTTGCAAGCATGAACTTTTATTTTAATGATTTATTTTATTTTTTTTTATTTTTTATTTTTTTTTTGGGGGGGGGGGGGCGGGGTTTGGGGCTGGAGTGGGGGGAATAGATTATTTTGTATTGTAATACGCTCATTGAAGTACTCTGTGAAAGGGAATATAGATTATTGGAGGGGGGCATGCTATTGGAACCGAAGGAGTAGGATCGTTGTTACCAAAAAAGTTGTGATAGGGACTTCATTGTAGTAAGTTTTAATTTGTTTTTGATTTCTTCACTAATTTAGTTTCTCTTTAATTTGATTTTTTTTTAAAAGTATTTTAAACGGTTATTAGACGCATTGAAGAAGCACAACAATTTTTGAATCCATTCAGAGACAAAGGTTTTCAGGACATAAAGATTACAACAAATAAACTAATCTACTGAAGCCCTCCTGCAACAACAGCATTAGCCATAATTACAACCATGTCTTAAGGAATTATTGAACAAAATGTTCAGATATACAAAATGTTCAGATATACACAATTCACAAACGAATCGGAATACCTCAGATATTAAAGATTAAAAAAAGTTTTTTTTTTGGTATATAATATGCTGCCATGCATTGTTCTCTCAGAAGTTTATACTGATTTCATGTAGGCAAATAACCATTCACACACAAACACACACATACACACACCTTGGTGGAACCGAACATTGCAATAAGCCTTGTGGCAAACGTTCAAGAATTTGTCAAAAGAAACCAGTTGTGCCCACTTCAAGATACTTTTCTCAGAGTTTAGAGTCCAACTGCATTTCGAACAGTTCCACCTACAAGCTTTCTTCTGCCTTGGCAACATCAGGTGAATAGTGCTGAGAATAATGCAACGTGGTTTTCAAAAGATGAGAAATCTTAAAATCTTCCTGAAATTCCTTAAACAACGATTTCAGTTGACTGTCGTACTTAGGAACGTTAAGTTCAGACTGAGTTTTGGAAGTGTTCAGACTCAGTATTGACAGTGTTTAGACTCACAATTGACAGTGTTCAGACTCAGTATTGACATTTTTCAAACTCAGTATTGTCAATGTTCAGACTCAGTCTTGGCAGTGTTCAGACTGAGTATTGACAGTGTTTTTAACCTCTTTGCACTTACGAAAATGAACTAAATTTTCATCATACAACTGTGACTTCGGTAAGATTAGTTTTGTAATGCAAAGCTTGATGTCATGACACAACTGTGTGATGAGTTTGTTTTTAACTTGTAATTTCAAGTTAAGATCAGCTAATTGTGGAGCAATGTCCACAGAAAACAGCTACACCCCGGAGTAAACTTCCTTTTACAGTATCCTTGGTACGGGCCATGGCGTGTTTGCAAAGGGCCGCATGTTGGACATGCCCGGTGTAAAGGTCTTTCCGACGTCCAGAAGTTGCCATATTTAGTTATATTATCTTGCCCTAGGCCCACTGGGTTTATTCCAATATGTCTAAAATGTCTAAATTAGTTACGTCCTCTAGAGTTGATCAATTTGCTAAATCTATATGATCTAAAACTACAAAAAAAGATTTTTTGTTAATGATGAGCACGGATAACATTCTAAATATTTAGTTGCTATTTATCAACAAATGTGAGCAATGCGTGTTTTGACTTTTTCTTCTATAATTCTCTGGTCCGGGAGGGGCACCAAAATTTAGACCTGCCCGGGGCGCAAAAAGTGCTAAGTCCGGCCCTGCTCTACACTTACACAAAAAAAATATATTAAAAGGCAAAATGTGTAGTGTTCGCTTTAATTATTTTTGTAAAATATTATATTCTGTATTTATTGACTACATATTTTTCATTGACTCACCTGCAAAGCCAGGCCCGGTGACAAGAGCGCCATTCCTCGACTCACCTGCAACGCCAGGCCCGGCAACAAGAGCGCCACTCCTCGACTCACCTGCAAAGCCAGGCCCGGCGACAAGAGCGCCACTCCTCGACTCACCTGCAACGCCAGGCCCGGCGACAAGAGCGCCACTCCTCGACTCACCTGCAA
>CAXITT010000008.1:1466890-1483316 GCA_964033795.1 Lymnaea stagnalis
CCCCCCCCCCCCCCCCCCCCCCGCCTTTTTTTCGGCAACTCATTATAAACCCATCTGTTTATGTCCGCCTATGACCTGCGATGCACCCTCCTTGCCATGCCTCATGTTCTGTCTCGGGTTGATCCTGTATTATAGGCCAAAACGTGCCAAAGTGTCCTCGTTTTATAGCCATTTTAATTGTTTCTATAGTATAGTAGTTACTATCCCAGTGTCTCATTTTTTTATTTTACTTAGTTTACATGTTTTTAATAATTGTAAAGCGCTTAGAGCTTTAAGGTAAGCGCTATATAAAAAATGCCTAAATAAATAAATAAATAATGGCACAATAATAAAGTTTGCTCGTTACACAACCTTATAAAATACTCACTGATGTACAATAAGAATGATTAACTTCTTTTTTTTTCTTTCTAATGTGAGCTAAATAAGTAAAATTACGCTCAATGGATAGATCTAGACAAAACTTGGTACAAAGGCAATTTAATATCTAGATTGGCAAACTGGTCGGTTTTGAACTCATAATATTCACAAATGTCGGGGCCAGGGATTTACATTTCATTTCCCTTAAATACGCTGTATCTCTTACATTTTGCAACCGATTTTAATGGAACAACTTTTTTTTCTTTGTTATTGGTTTGATGAATTATTTATGGTCCCTATCTTAGTGAATAATTAAAGAACGTGTCCCCACAGGAGTGCTTATTTTAACTTTAATGAAAAACTATGAAATTACGACATTTTGTTTGAGATAGTTTGGTCTCCAGAAAATGACTACATAAAAAATGTTATTTTTTTACAAATTGTTTGAATATTTAGAAAACAATGATATATTTTCCAAGTTCTATGTTGTTTCACGTAGGTATACAGATTTTTTTAAAAATGTCAATGGGATCTCATAGTTAATTGAAGTTTTAGTTAAGAAAATAAAGGTCATCATTGCCACTAATGGTTATGCCGATCTTGGGCCTCGACCTGTTATAAGCCAACTGCAACAAATATGTGGTGAAAATTTTTAAGGGAAATCATTTTTTTTTAAATTTTTAACTGAACTCTCAACACTTGATGTAAAAAAAAAAATCTTAGCCTAATGCCTTCGTGTGCGCTTGGTATTAAATCAAACAAAATTTAAAAAAAAAAAAAAAAATGAACATAGATCTACCTTGATAAAATGACTAGGGGTAGCTAGGATATTTCTTCTCTGATCCATTTTGTCGTATATTTTTTTTAAATTTTTAACTGAACTCTCAACACTTGATGTAAAAAAAAAAATCTTAGCCTAATGCCTTCGTGTGCGCTTGGTATTAAATAAAAAAAAATTTAAAAAAAAAAAAAAAAAAATGAACATAGATCTACCTTGATAAAATGACTAGGGGTAGCTAGGATATTTCTTCTCTGATCCATTTTGTCGTATAAATAGAAAAATGTATAAAATTCTGTGTTGGGATATGAAATTAAAACAATTTCAAATTTCAACTTGCATTTTTAATAGAGAAAACACAACTCGAAATAAGATAGGCTCTGACGTTTCAGAATCACTCGAGGTACAAAGTGGTCATCTTTCTGTTAAGTGAAAGTGCTATATTTATTTGTGTGGAAGAAGGTGGCACACATATTTCATTAGAAGAATATGACATACGGTCATAAACCATGTCAGCAAAATGAGATTAATAAGACACGAACAAATTGAGTTACGCTTTAATAATATTATACATTATACAGCAAAATGAGTCAGACTATGTTACGTAACATCGTTCTCCGAAGTGGCAAAAATAACACAGCTAAAAAATAGAACCTCATTATGTGTTCATGCGCAGTCTTGATATCTTTATAAATTCATATAACTTAAAATAAAAATTAGCTTTGTGAATAACAGTGAATATAGAAAAAAATTAGGGAACAAATTAGATTTGGTTCTATAAACTTTAATGGTTACAATTTACTGCAAGTTTGGGAACTGCTATTTTTAAGTTGTCCCTTTCAGTTACCGTAACAAATTATTTTGGACGGTCCCTCGTATCTTCCGACGAAATAAACGAGTGACATGTTTAAAAAATCAAGTTTTTTATGTTAGCAGTTTACTATAACATAGTGTACTCTTAGATGCATGCTGATAGAAGTGCAGATTTAATTCAGTATAATGCCCTTTTTATTTTAGCCTTTCATACCTAATGACGCTTTTTGTATGATTTTTTCGAGTTGATAGTCCATTTCTTGCGACAAAAAAAAACCAAAAAAAAAAACCGATAAATTAAATTGAAAGATTGTGATAAACAAAACCTTGGGTGATAAGTCAAAGTAGCAGAACAGGCTTAACTTGAACCTCAAGGATAATCCATCTGCTGTGTTTAAAATCTAGTATATCTAAAATTACCAAATATGACAGTGTATCTGGGGGGAGATAATCCACTTGGATAAAAAAAAAATAATAATAAAACAGCGCGTTTGGAGGGAGCTAGTCTAAATGACTAAATTAGAATAGCACCCGTGGAGAGGAGATGATTGATAATCTATGGAAGCATAGGGTTAAAGGGGGATCTGGAGACATTGTGACTATAGTGTTTATGTCACATTTCACAATGAGATAACCGTCTGCTGAATTTTTGCACAATTAAATTAACCCTGACATTTAAACGCTTAACAAGATGATTATACGAAAAAGTATGCCAGTCAAAAGTCAGAGTCGACGGCTGATGACTTTATGATTTGTACAAATATAATACTGCTAACAAAAAATTTGCACACTTCTATTACTGCCCACAGATACTACTTACCAGCTAAGTGCTATTTCTTATTTTTATACCGTTTTTTCCTGTTGTTTTGTTCGCTGACGAAGGCTTTCTGTCGACACGTTCGCTGTTTTGTTGCGTTTATTTTTTCAGGTTTAACCCTACTCTGTTTTACTCATTTTATTTACAAATATAATAATTATATATATATATATATGAAAGGGAGCATAATTGATACAACTTTACACCGGAAGCATAGAAATAGTAAAATACTTTACAAAAATTTTAAACAATAAAAATTACAAAAATTACAAAATACCTGAATTAATGGTTTTAACTTTGAAAATATCATATTAAAATTAAATCGCGATGAAACATTTAGTTCTTTCATCTTTATTAGGAATACTTTTCCTTGAAGAGCTAAACAAATATGTAGGCCTAAGAATACATCTAATGAAATCATGTCTTTTGGAACTATGCACAGTCTCTGGACAAGTTGAGCTCAGGAGTATTATTCAAACAAACCTAAAAACAAAGTTTTCGGTAAAAATGCTTTATATGCCTTTTTGTTTACATTTATTTAATTGTTTATCATTTATTTAGAAGCGGTTATGTCAATGCCTAAAACTTCTGGCGAAAACACACTTCATATCTCCTTCATTTTCCCCTTGAAAATGCATTTATTTATTTTGACTGCATAACCAAATAGGTTTCAACTACAAAGCACATAGCAACAGCTACACAACTAACCTCCACACCAAAACACGCAACTCTCGAACAAATCATAGTTCATTTATCTTCCCCTTGAAAAAAAAACAGATATATGGGGGTTGGTGCGGGGGCTGAAAATTTGAAAGGATTTCTTGTCATCGGCAACGAGTTGATGTGCCAAGTTTTAGTTCGATAGGATGGCGCGAAGTGGGTCAGTGAGCCATCTAAAGATTTTTCCTTACTCACAGAAACACGCGATCGTTCTTCTTCTATATTATATTAAGGGCCCACGATCAATTTATTGATCATTTTGGCTCCTATGCATGTAGAGGGAATTTGCAATGGTTCTGTGCCTGATGTTGATTCCAAGTGCTACTTTGTGAGGGAATCGTGCACTGGGGGTTGGGTGACTTGAGGCAATAGACGCAAATGTGCCTAGCGTTGTCGCCTCAACTGTTCCTTTTGAAAGCTTGTTCCAGTGCCTGATTGTCTTTGGCAGGAATGAGCAGTTCCTATACTGGCTTCTTGCTGGTATGAGCCGGAATTGCCTGTGATGGCCTCGTCGCTGTCTATGGGGGAGAGGGACGAGTTTCTGTTTAATACTGGAATAGTGTACCAGCCCATTATTTATCTTGTACATTATGGAGATCCTTGATAGTCGTCGTCGTTCTTCCAATGGTGACCATGCAGCCCAGTGTTTCTAGCATGCTGCCAACACTAGAGGTATTCCTGTATTATAGGGCAGTGGTCAGCAAACCCAATTTGCGGCCGGCTGGCCAAGCCTAACTCGGTATTGCTAAAGAGCCACATGCGTCTCGCGAGCCGCGATTTGCCGACCACTGTGCTAGGGGGATGCAATTTCTAGATATTCTGTTATGGAGTGTTCCAAATTCCTCCATGTTAATAAGTGGGCAGCTCTCCCAGCCGACAGGGAGAGAGCAAGAGAGAAATTTGCTAGATTTCATAGACTCGACGATCATATTACGAGTCTTACAAGATTTAATAGGAACCTTACAAGAGTTTACCCTGAGTGTGTGTGTGTGTGTGTGTGTGTTTGTGTGTGTGTGTGTGTGTGTGTATCTGTATGCGTGTGTGAGTTAATATATTTTATTGCATTTTTTTGAGATTATACTTTTTCCACTAACTATGCTGTTAGTTAATTTGATTTTGTATTGTTTATCTAACGAGCCAAATCTTAAAACAGATTAAATTTGCAAAACCATCTAGCGGTTCGTAACAGTGTAGCTGAATACCGGTAACTTGAGGGAGATGATAGAAGAGACGCAAATAGTTTATCCCACATGAGACGCAAGAGTTAGACTTTGACTTTATGTTCAATTTTTGGATGATATTTTGTCAACATTTTCTTAAGTTGGCCAGATTCTACGAATGGGGATGAGAACGTGCAGATCTCTATCAATTATTACGTGTACGTCACGAGATCTTACCGACCAATACGAAGCATCTAATTAAAAAAAAAAACTTCTATCAGATGTGGATTAAAAGTTTACTCGATATATTGCGGAAAGAAATTACTCAGTGACGAAGATGTGCACCGAAATGCCAGAAACAATTTCCGCCTAGATATGTTTAATGCAATAATTACCGATACACTACAAAATGAGATGAGAAAAATAGGAGAGGCCTATAAAGCAATAGTCTAGAGATTTCCCAAACGAAATGATGCACCACACACACGTTTACCTCATCAGTATCTGATAGTGACAGGGATCTCCACAACTGTGAAAAAAAGTATTAATGCTTGATGCTTACCCAGAGGACTTTGAGCTCCAGCGGTTTCATTTGTGTATTTTGCCATAACCCTTAACAGCAGTGCAACAAAGACTGTAGAAACAAAATCAACTCACACAGAACTTCAAAGAATAAATAAAATGATAAATAATTGTACGGTTAGGAGGTGAATATATGGGAGCATGTGAGGTGGGTCAAGAAAAGGACATGGGGGTTGAGGGGAAAGACGCTGCTGGATGTTTTGGGTGGGATAGGTTAGGGGGCGTGGTCAGAGGAAAATGAATGAGTTGGGTGAAATGTGTGAACGAAGGGGGCGGGGTAGCTAGTGGTACCGTGGTTGGGTTAAGGGGGTAGTGGATAGGCAGTGAGGTGGAGAGTATAGGCTGAAGAGTGGGGAGGGTTGTCTTTGTCCAATCTTCTACGTAGCCAGTATAGTAATTTCATACTATATTAATAAGACACGAACAAATTGTGTCAATAGAACAATATGAGTTAGCTTTAATAATAATTGTACATTATACAGAATTAAACGTTTCGGCACATGCCTTCATCAGTACAAACAAACACAACACATTTAAATAAGTATAAATTAAATTTACATAATGTCAATATATATATCCTACCTAAAACAGAAAAAATATAGGAGAGGGCGCTTAAACCTGACAAAAACAAAGTAAAGAGATGTAGAAAGGAAGTGATTCAAACATAATTGGAAAAACCAAACAGGAAAAAGACATGGCAGCTAAGTAAAACTATGGATTTGGTTCAATCCATATGGAGACAACGTACCAAATCTAGTTATTAATTTGTTCTCCATATAGATTCTATCTGCAGTGTTACTAGTATAGAGTATACCAGTAACTACAATATCTGAGATACCATTATGGTTAGGGCTATTGAAATGTTTGGAGACCGGACAGAGAGCGTGTTTATTTATGTTATAGAGGTGCTCTCTGAAACGGTCCCCAAGGCGACGACCTGTCTCTCCTATGTATAGTTTACCGCACTTTTTGCAAATGATGGTGTAAATCACGTTGCGACTTGTGCAGGTAAAGCCATCTTTTATTCTGAATACTCCCAGAGGGAAAGTGATCGTATCAGTTTCGATCACATAGGGACATGAGTTGCAACGGCTACGGTTGCAACATTTTGTGCCTTTATATGCTTTAATAGCAGGGAGGTGGCTTCTAACTAGCATGTCCCTAAGGCTCTTGTCCCGCCGGAAAGCGAAAAGAGGAGGTTTTCTAAAAATCGCATTTGTGACAGGGTCCGCCATAAGAATGGAGCGGTTTTTAAGAACCAGAGAGCGAGCTTTTAGGTTGTGGGGATGAAAAGTTAAGATAAATTTAGACCTATCGCTAGTGTCAGAATGAGTAGCTTTAAAAGAAGCCTGTCTAGTCATACCTTTAACTCGAGTGACAGCTGCTTTTAAAATTTCTTCGGGGTATAATCTGCGTCGGAAAAAATCCAACATTTCAGACATTCTTTCTCCAAAATCTTCTTCATTACTACATAGTCTTCTGAGTCTCAGCAACTGAGAAAATGGGATGGAGTTTTTACACCATTGAGGGTGGGATGATGAATATAGCAAGAAGCTATGACTGTCTGTTTGTTTATAAAAAATGGACGTAGATATTTTGTTCTCATGAAGGTTAATTCGTAAGTCCAAAAAATTGATGGTTTAATTTAAAAAACGTTTAATTCTGTATAATGTACAATTATTATTAAAGCTAACTCATATTGTTCTATTGACACAATTTGTTCGTGTCTTATTAATATATTTTAAAGCTTTATTGCAGTCCAACACTTTTTATAATTTCATACTGTTTTATGATCTGCGGGGAGGAAAATCAACTAGCTGTGCGCACCATGGAATGCATTTAGTGCGGTGCGGATCAAGACTAAATCAAACTAGATGTACATCTCTCAAGATGGGGGCAAATTTCATTGTAAAGATAACATCAAATGATAAAAACTGTTTAAAATGAAGACCACTGTCGTGCCTACAACAATGTCGGGGATAATGTAACTTCTTTCAAGTACAAGGCAGACAGGCCTGTCGACAAGATGGCAGACAATGAACTTGGAATGTCTGCCGAATCCAATACGTACTTCTCAGCATTGGAGCGAAGCTTGCATCCCATTGCCATCGGCCCCTGCAAATATTACCGCAAATCTTCCTCGTTGAGCCCTGATTATTGCTGCCTGTGCTACTGTATATGCTGCTGTGCCGGCACAAGAAAACGGGACGGGAAATGGCGGAACTGCTACGTCAAACTATTTCCTGATTCTACTTTAAAACTTTACAAGGGTACCACAACAGGTTCTGATGTTATAACAACTATTATTCTGGTCAGTTGATGTTGAGACTCCTTTTTTAAAAAAAAAAAAAACTTTCTTGTTGTAATTAATTAAAAACATTTATCTCAATTTAAGAATCACAGAAATGATTTCAATAAAGTGGATGTTCGTTTGATTCAGAACTCAGATTCTCGGAGCAGAAAACTACGACCATCAACAACTTTTTGAATGGTCCGCTGGCTAAGAATAGATTTTTATAGTTCCAAATACATTTTCAAGGTGCACGCTAATATAATGGTATCGTATGTGGAACATCTATTTGATAGCACAATGATTTCCTCTGCAGTTATATCACATTATTATATTATTTTACTAGACTAAGTACTAAGTAAGTTAAATTGGAAACGTGTAAAGGAATAGGCCACGTTACATTGCAAGAAGAAAAAAAGGGGGGGGGGGCGGGTTTAACCCTCAGTGTGGACGTTAAATAAAAATTTAGAACGTCCACTTTAAGCAAGTTTTCCTCGTGGTCAGTAACGTTCAAATATTTACTATTCAAGCCTTTTAAAACATTATTTCTGACCAACAGGTCTAACACTTTGTTTGGGGCTGGGGTGGGGTAGGGTAGTATGCACCTATAGGAATTGGTTATTGCTAAAACTAAAAGCTAATTGAATACAATAAATATTATTGCGTCTACAGTTGATTAGGGGTAATTCCAATGTTTCTTGTACATGATCAAAACAACAAAAAACGACGGACCAGCTTTAGGGGTACGATTAAGTAAACATTGCAAGTTACACTAACTATTTTACTCTGGAAACATATCTTTTCAGGAAAACTTGTACAAAGAAATCTCTTTCGGAAATGAATTATCGAACGTGATTGGTCGTTCAGAAGTGCCGAAAACGAAGACGAAATGTTGGGATGGAGTTTTAGCTGTACCAGACGAACCTCACTGCAACAGCGAAATGAATTGGCTGGACTTTACTACTAAAGACGCCCTATACAAGTGGCTGGTAGCCATTTGTAGCACGGTGCCTCCCAAGAAACTCAGAGGATGGCGGAAGTCCAGACTTCTTGTGGAGCAGCAAAATCTTAGACGTCCAGAAAGCAATGAAGTGCTCGCCATTCAGGAACATATCAAAATATTTTTCCCTCGAGAACCAGCCACCGAGTGCACTCTCAAAGTTGATACAGGCCAGGCCGTGGACATTCCGTGATCAATGTGCTATTCTGTAAAACAAATAAATTTTCGGTCATGCATTTCTCCTGCCACTGGGATAACATCACAATGAAATTTGATCGCATCTAGTGTTCATGTAGCCTGCAACAACTTAATGACATTTCAATAATTGCTAATTCCTCTAAATATAAAATACCATTTTGAATAATTGGGCAGAAAAAAAAAAAGTGTTGTGTCTCAAAATCTTTAAAACGACATGTGGTCTTAAATTATTTAGGTTATAGTTGTAAAATGATTTGAAAAGAAAGTAAAACAGTTCCCATCAATGAAAATAGATCAACCACGATCACAGTGTTTACATGTTACATGCCCCGTAACTAAACATTCGAAATTCTCAAAAAGTCAACTAAATGTTTTCTTTGTCTTTTGTTTCGTCTTTGTTTTGAAAAAAAAATGTTTTAGTTATTGTTTTAGAGTCTGCTAGGTCACCAATGTTTAATTTAGCTAGTATTTCAGTTCTTATTATCATTATTATTGTCATTTTAAAAATATCGTCCACAACAATGGACACGGGTATTTATTGGCTAGTAGTAACTTTTGTGTATTGTAGGCCTACTGAAATGAAAATTTAACTGATCAATATGTATGTGTATCCGTAACTTAAACTGACTATAAAAGGAACATTCATCTATCTTTTAAATTCATAAATGGTAATGGAGACAAATGAAGTTAAAATATTTAAATCAAATTCAAATAATGTAGGCCGTTGGTCTATACTAGATCAAATATTACCGACAAAGCTTAAAAACTTTCTTTGATAAATTTAGGAATAAATTTGTTAGTGTACAGTTTAAATGATATCAAAGATGTATGATGCATCTTTCACTGTGGAAGAGTGTCCCCTGACTGGTCACAACTCTGTTTACACCTCCGTAACTTTTAACAGTTGAGTACCAGTAACCAGTTTCTTATGTCGATCAACTAACATTGACTCAGTTACTTCCCTTTAAATATTCGTTTTGGAACAATTATTTTTGGCTAAATATATAGCTTATTAAATGTTATAATTATTTTTAATTAGTGAAATTAATTTTCTGTGAATATTTTTGGTCGCTAAGTTATACCATGCACTTGTAGCGATGTATGTAGTGACGTAACCATACTAATTAAAAATAAGGCTTTAATCATTTTTAAGATAGAGGATTATGAGCTCTTCTGCTATTTCGGTCGGTTAAGGCCTGTTAACGGACACAACCTCATCCTCAACTAGTGAAGATTCGGCCTGTTGAATTTGACCTACGACTTTTCCAGTGTTAAGTCATCAAATTCTATTGGTGTGTGTGTGAATTAATTGGATTAAGTTTTACAATGGGTAAGTGAAGTTGTTCGTAAATGCAGATGGGGGATAAAAAAATCATAGTATGCCAATTAGTTGCACCTACGTCTACTAGTCCAAGTCCACTAGCCATTTATTATTATTAATAATATTATTAATTATTATGTTTACTAAACTGTTTTTGTCTTTTTTGTTTTAATGTTAAGTTTTAATTTTAGGCCCTAGCCTAACTTAACTATCAATAATAAATGAAATGCAATAATACATTAATACTAAAAAAATTAATACGTTTTATTTAGGCCTAATATAACTTATTAAATAAGAACTTGGGCCTTCTAGTATTTTTTACACTTACACTGACAGCAGTATTCTGTTGAACAAACAGAGATTAAAAGACACTAACTATAGACTATAGTTATAGCATAGTTTAGAGTTTAGTATATTCTAAGTCATCACTAATAAAATATCACTGACTGTTCATCTGTAGTGCTCTTAGTTAGTGTGTTTTGGCTTTGGTGGTTTGTTAAGTCAAAGTTTGTAGCCATTTTTATGAGTATTGTTACATTTAAGGATAAAGTGGGGTATGCAGCACACATATTTCCACATAGATCCCACTTTTAAAAGTAACACATATTTAATTCATTGCAGAGTATGGTTTGTTAGAAATTCAATAAGTTAGACTAGTTTATATTATTTACAAGAACTTACTTAGGGGCTAGTACTAGTAATAGCCAAGTGTATGCCTACTTTATGTTCGCTTTACAGCTTTACTTAACTTAACCTTAGGCTACTTCACTACAGTCTGAATTTACCCAATTTACAAATCTCAAATCTGAAATAATAGGACTAAATAATTATGGTACATTTATGCTATCCTGTACCAAATGTTTCCCAGTGTTGGGAACTACTTTTTTATTTTACACATCTGCCCTCTTTCTTGCCGTGACAGCAGAGTGCCATAAAAATGCAGTGCCCAACTGGGGGATTGGGAAAGGGAGACAGTGTGTTTAAGCTACTTACTGAGACAAATGAAAATAACGAAAATGATAAGAATGGGTTTATTTATAAACAAAAATAATTGAAAAATTAGCAAAAAAGCGTTCAATTTTAATTAACTCATTTTTCCTTAATCTTTCAACACTAAAATTTATCACTATACCTAGCCCGAACCCTAAATTAATTACCTAACTTAATACGACTATTAGTGTCCCTGTTGTAAAATCACTGTCTTCCTAACACTTAAATCGGTTCTCCTGGCATGATCCATGTTTGTGTGCTACAGTTACACAGTCTATGGTAGTGAGAAAAGTGTCATTTTTGAACAAAATATCAAAAATTATTTTTAAAATATTCAAAATAATTAAATGCGAACTTACAGTTTCATCAAATACACGTTTACACACTTTATTACAGATTCCACAGTAAATAAAATCCAAATGTCAATAAATTCAAAATGTATTTATCAAATGATCAGACCAGCAATAACGAGAACCTCTTTTTTAAAAATAACGGTATTTATTAACCTCGCTTTATAAGTCATTAAGAAATTATTTGCCAACTGAGATCACATCACTAACTAGAAATACTGCATCTGAAAATTTTAGTATCAATCATTGATACCTTGGTTCTAGTTATGGTACAAAACTTGGTCGCAAAAAGCACTGTAATACAAAGTGACATAAGGCACACTAAATAAATCATGACATCAAAATTATTAAGTTTAGTTTTTGGATCGTTTCTACTGTTTAGAGTTGGTATATTTTGCCTATTTTTACCTATTTTTTATTAGAATATTTTAAATATTTATAAAAAAAAATTATTTCAAGGAAGATATTGGTACTGCAATTCACTTACTTAATGGTAAAAATATAATTCAGAGACCAATGGGTGCCTGTAACAATTAACATTTATTTATGATCAAATCAATGACAAATTTTTACATTTTTTAAAGTAACAACAGTTTTTATCTCCAGAAAATCTGGCTATGCATTATTGTTCTTGAATTCTAAAATTTTTGTGTTACCTTTAAGGTTATTACTTGTCAATACATTTTTTGTTATCTCTGGTCTACGGTGCCCAAGGAAATGATTTTCTACAATAAACACTAATCAGATATATTTGGTCATAAAACTTTGGCTCATATTATGGTGCTCAAATACCTTTCTTATCATTCCTACAGTGTGTAAGTTTCATTTCATTGACTTCTTATGGTTGAAGACCTTTTAGTTAGACTTTCATGTCACTTACAGAGTTTGTGTTCTGAACAGTTATCTTCTAGTGTTTCTACCACATAATGTTTAATTTTGTTCTATATAAGTGTCTATATTTATAAGTGTATGCATTGACTAAACTAGTACCAAGGTCTGGTGTATTTCATGTTAAGAAAACCATAAAATTCAAGCAACTTCAAACAAATTTATTAAATAAGTATATATATATAAAAAAAAAAGTAATTAAAAATTAACTTATCGTAATCTAGTGGTCTCTTAAACCACAAAGCCATAAAAATGATTGATGAACTCAATAAAAACTGCATGCAGGGTTAGTTGTGCTGTGATGTGAAAGCCTGCTGCTTCTGTGTGCTTCCCTTTTGCCATTCTGTGCCAGCCAAGAATATTGATCTTTGTGGTATTGATTGGTCTGGTGAGTTGTGTGTGCTCCAGACCTGGACTTTTGGAGATAGCATTGTGGCAGGTTGCTTTGAATCAGCCGGTTGGACACTGCTAAAGGACACTGCTAAAGCCTTTCAACTGCAACAATGGTTGGGCTGTGATAGGTTGGACACTGCTAAAGCCTTTTAACTGCAACAATGGTTGGGCTGTGATAAAATATTCTTCAGTGATGTGTCAGATTTAAAATTAAATTAGACAAGCAGAAAGGGCTGGTTATTTCTATACCGACCAACTAGTGAATTATTTATTACAGGACAATGACAAGGTATTTTAAACAATGTCTCTTTGTGGAATGCCATCCTAGAATTAACGAGACCCTAGCTCAATATCTGGCATATGCATTATGCCTACTATTATTCTTTCATATGGAAACTTTACAACCTATACTTTAATTCATAGCCAACTATTGTTTATTTAAAACTTTAATTGAGATTGAAATTATTTACTTCATTGGCATGATGATATTTGAACTAATATTTTTAGAGATATGTCTTACACTTCATTATTTTGTTAAGTTTGCATTTAAAGCAGGAAGTACAATTTAAAAAATAAATAATTCTTGCCCTTTTTTCTTACCAGTTGTTGTAACAGTTATATATTAAATCTTATGCATTCGCCAATCGTGTAGATTTAAAATGATCTGTATCAATTACTGATAAATTTTGACTTACTTATACTTTTTTTTTCCTTTGTGTGTTCAATTATTAAAAAAAAAAAAATTTTAATTCATACTTGCAATCGCCCGACACAAATTTTAGAACAAACTTTAATTTTCACTCTAAAGGAACAAAACCTGGTAAACACGCCAGAGATTCCTCTGGTGGGGGTGATGGCAGTCAAGATTCTCCTCTTCCCAAAAGATCACCAAAAAGTGCATCCAGTAAAAGAGAAGTAGGCCCCAGTGTAGAAGGAGGAGTTGGGGAGGATTCTGAGCATTCATCTTCAGAGAAGGAAAACATAAGCGAAATGTCTGAAGACATATCCAAGACCTCTGGTGAAAGCAAGTCCAAGTCATCTAAGTCTAAAATACCTGAACAAAGCCAGCCAGAGGAGGAGATGATTTCAAGCCAGCAATCCCCTGTTAAAATGGAACCCAGGGAGTTAGAGCCCCTGACACCATTAGTGATCAATGATAATCAGGACGTGTCCATAAGTCAGCACAAGCCTCAGGCTACCTCCACCCCGGCTGCCAATGGTCAAATCCGAAGTCCTCCTCTTAGTGAGTATTCTTTCTTTGTTTTATAGGCTCAGACAGAGAAAGAATTTGAAGTGCCTGAAAGCATTACGTAACATTGGACCAATTTTAAATTTAAAATAAAACGTCATGTATGTTCATATATATTTAGTAGTGGAATGTTGAATACCCAAAGTGTCCAGGGAGAAAATACCTATGGGTTTTTGTGGTCATTTTAAATTCCATATCTGTGAAGTTGTTAGAAGTCAATTTAAAAATAAATTAAGATAGTTTAAAATGTTTTATCTACTGTTAGCTCAATAGTAGGTGATCAATGGCCTTTATTTTCTCAAGGATGGTTACTCTCACCCTCAATGAATTTTATCTGATACTCCAATGCTTAGCTTAGCAACATATGTTAAATGTTAGATATCTCAGTTGTACTTACTTCATATCAAAAGAAACATGCTCATCCTTATTCATTTAGGCATATTTTAATGAATAGTTTTTTTTATTCTTTTCTGAAGACATAAATGCAATGTAAGATACTATCCAAACCTTGATTTTGGAGATGTTGTTTGACTAGTAACAAAATAAAGACCAGATTTGTTTAAAGTTGCTGGTGAATCCCTTATTTTATGTATTACATATTGACCAAGGTCGTTTCGGGGAATTTCCTGCTTTATTTTCTAATTGGTGTTCTGTACCTTTATGTTTTAAAAATGTCCATTTGTTTGTGGTTAATACTACAAAGGGTTTGAAACTGTGAAATGAAGTCACCTGACAATCGCTTCAGCCTAATTTTATTTGCCACAATGGTCTGTCATGCTGGCCTTTAAAAATCATAGTCGTTGTCCTTCAGTTAAAATGTAATTAGTGTCAATTGAAAGAAAGGACACTGGGACATAGGCACGCTCAGGATATTGCAAATAAGAAAGTAGAGGGTTGTATTTTGGAAAGGGGAGAGGTGAGTATTTGTTGCACTTGATGCCTTACTGCCCTTACTGTATTTATTGTGATCCTAAGAATAAATTAGTTTTCACTTGTCTAAATAATCATTGGATGTCCGTTTTCAAGCAAGCCGCCGTTTAGTTTCCCTACCCCATAGTTAGCTTGTTATCTAGGGGTAGTGGAGAAACGCCACCCCCCCTAAATCTGTCTCACACTAGACTCCCGTCATGGCTCAAAAAAAAAAAAGGGGGGGGGGATAAGCCTGTTTATTGAATGCCTTATGAAAATCAATTATTCAGAGAAGAAAGGTTTGACAGGTGACTCATATGAACTCCAGGACAAGATTAGTGCTTAACAACAAATCCGTTAATCAACATCGTTTGCATATTTGGGCTCTCAGGTGTTCCTAGTATTGACCCCAAGCTAACGTTGTCATGTTGTTATTATACCGAGGTTTACCTACACTCTCTTGTATTTGTATTATTTATGTCATTGTAAATCATATGCTTTGGCGACATAGTTTTGTACTTGATGCAAGCCAAGGGTTTGGCATCCTTTGTGAACAAATCAGCTGAAACCTAACGACGCTGAGACGCCCTAATTTAAATGACTTGGTTGGGTCGGCGTTTAAGTAAAATGTCATTCATCCCACTCTAATAATCAAATAATGTGGGAATGAGCAACTCATACGGCCGATGTAGTCCAATATTTATTATCATCGTGTTTTTATTATTGCTTTTACGTCATCTTCCATAATTGTTACGTTGTCATTCTTAAATATTTGTAATACTGTTCAGTTTAGCTAGAACAGTCCAATACATGTCGCTAACATTGTATTTGAAAAAGAAAAAAAAAAAAAAAAAAAACTTAAGCCTGGCGCAGAGAAATCATTACAGATCGAGCCTTGGTATTGAATGATGGCAGATGTTACAGGCGTTTAATGGCCAGCCCTTGGGTCGACGTCTTCACGTGCGAGCTGTGCCCACGAAACTGAGCCCATTGATTGACTACACATTGAACCCACTGGAAATGTCCTTATGACTTCAAAATTAATCATTATCCTGCCGTGCTAAGTATTACCTCTGTTATAATTGTACACTCTCTGAGCCGAATCGGCCTCAGGCAGACCTCCAACATAAATCAACAACGTTAATATCGCTTTTTAAATATTTTTGTTAAAAAGGCCTTGTGTTAATTATCTTTTCCAATATCTCTTTTTTTTAAATATTCAAGTAGCTCAAAACCACAAAAACCAAACAGCCAGCCGTCATTACCTCAACAGCGGATTTTTTTTCTTTCTATTTAGTTGGCATTTTTTTAACAAGCTTTTCGAGTTATGTTGTGCTCAGTCCTGAACTATCCTCGTAGCCGGTGCATTGTTGGCTTAGGGCTGACAATTTTGTTGAAATGTTACATGGGCTGGCCCAAGAGTGCTACTCCTGTTTGAACGTTGGCCCCATGGACCAATAAAAGGGGACGCCCAGGCAAGAAAGTACCTGTATTGTCCTTACTGGGAAAAAAAAAGGGGGGGGGGCAATCGGATCTGTAACCACTATGATGGAGCTGCTGATGTTCGGTCTACCACTCTCCCCCCTGCAACCCTTCCTCCCGTTTCTGTCT
>CAXITT010000008.1:1483371-1496550 GCA_964033795.1 Lymnaea stagnalis
CCCCCCCCCCCCCCCCCCCTAGCATTCTCGTTAAAGGATTCGCTTTCTATTAAAAATTAGTGCTCGGAGACCATGTCCAGCCGTCGACCACATCAGCGTCTGTGAAATGCTTGGTCACCACGCGTGGGGGAGCGACATTCTTAGTTTACTGTTGCGGAACGTAAACTGACCTATTCATGAGACGCTGCCACGCCTGGGTGATTTCTTGCTACAGTGAAACTGTTTTTTGGAACGATTGTATTGTTTGATTGGTTACCGTTGTATCCGTCTCCTTGTCCTTGTGTCAACTGTTGCCCGGCGGAGCTGTGACGGTGTGCATAGGAGTGGAGTGACGGCTGGACCTTCCTCACATTGTTTGGAATTTCTATTAGTTCATTCGGCTCATTCGGTAGTCGTGGATTTACTACAGTGGCCCGTATTGTAATGACAGATTTGTGTTGATTGGATGTGCTTGATTGTTTTATTTATATTTATGACCTGTCAGTGGCGGCAATGAGAGCTTCGTGTCCTGTTCACGCGTCCTAATGAAACTTTAAAAAAAAAAATTAATAATAACAAGGAGGACGAAATAATGTACTTTTAGTAACAAAGAGGCCGGTCGGTCATATGATAGTGCCACTTTGTCACACGATCATACTCGCACCTGTATCGATTTTTAATGAATCCACCACTGTTACTGTTAGACGTGAGTTTGATGCTTCTAGTCATTACAGGTATGAGTTGTAGCACCGAAACTGGAAGCTGCTCGGCCAGTGGGACTTCAGATATTCTTTAGAGAAAGACTGATTTTGCCATACAAATAATTACATGTGTGCTTCACCATTTTCGGACTGGGAGAGGGCGAATGTTTACTGACATCGGACATTGGAACTATTGGATTACACTAGATCACTGGCTTTGATGTCCGAGATAGGATGAAGAAAGGTCCTTCCAATCCGACATTGACCGTTCGGATTACATGTAAGCATGTGTACACGTTTCAACTCTCTGTACTTTCTGTGTTGACATAAGAATCCAAGGTAAATGCACAAGTCAGACCCTTCAGTATGTATCTTTATCTATGTTACCTGTTCGAAAATTCTTATCTTTAATGTATATTTTTATACAGGTGCAAAAAAAAAAAAAAAAAAAAAATTTTTTACTTCTTATAAAAAAAAAAAAAAAAAAAAAAAAAAATTCTCACGTCATGTAGAAAGATGAACAAAAATTAAGTAAAACCTCTTTCAAAGGTTTTTTTTATATTTTTAATACGTTTAAACTGAATTATGTTAACAGTGTTGAGATTTGTTTCTATATTAATCTAATAACATATTTCATTTTACTACAGTGAACCGAAAAGTACATGAAGTACACAATATCCTCTTAAGTATAGAGTTTAAAAAAGGGGTAATAATGTTTTTTTTTAAAAAACGTTTGGGGTTATTTAGCGTTTTACTTTCGACAATCTCAGCCAACTCAAATTGACTCACTATGTATTTGGAAGATGGAGAAATGGTCCTAACCTGTTCTCAGAGGAAGGGCGTTAGTATAAAAAAAAATAATTTAAAAAAAAGCCGGAATGAAAGCTATGAAAGACATCATGCCAATGTAATAGCTGAATTCTTGTAAAATATCCACATCTGTTTTAGAATACAATGTGTGGTCATAGCATTAACCCACAACCACTGTTACTGAGTGGTGGTGCTTCATGTGGAGCCTTGACCCCAAATTGAGACCTTCTGGTTATTGGATCCTGTCGTGTCTAGTTTCTGGTGTACCGGCGTTGTCAGGCTCGCTTAAACTGTCATGTGTTGTTTAGGGGGTAGGGTGCTCCAAAGATGGTGTCCTAAGATTAACTGGGAAGTGTGGCGCAATATAAGGTGGCTCCGGGGGGAGGGGGTGCGTAACGCCCCAAATGGCACTTTTTTTTTCTCTATAAATTCTTGCCTCGCCTCGGGCGACACTAACCCTAGCGACGCCACTGGCAATGTAAGTGAAGCCTTGCATAGCTACTAGTCTGTTTTGAAACTAACTTTCATCTACGTCAATTTGCTATCAATCGCTCATTAGAAGCTAAGAAAAGGCGCATTACAACGAGTGTCTGGATAAGCCACAAAGAAAAGAAGGTACACTACACACAAATTGCGACGCGTATTGTTCTTAAAAATACAGAATTTACTTCAATATATAATTTTATGTTTGTACGATTCATAATATTTGGTGATTTGGAAAGATTTATCTTTTAAAGCAGGCCTGCACAACTTAAAATGTAATACTTAGTGAAAAACGTGTGCGGGCCAAAAGAAAATAAGACATGACTTGTGCGGACCAAAAGAAAATAAGACATGACTTGTGCGGACCAAAAGAAAATAAGACATGACTTGTGCGGACCAAAAGAAAATAAGACATGATTTGTGCGGACCAAAAGAAAATAAGACATGACTTGTGCGGACCAAAAGGTCAGGGGGGAAATATATTAGGAAAATAATACGAATAAAGATTATTTCGTTACCTCGCGGGCCACAAACTGAGTGCTGGCGGGCCGTATGTTTTGCAGGCCTGTTTTAAAGTTATTATTTTAGTTCTACTGTTTCAATTTTGTTTGCTAAATTTTACTCTGTTATATGTGCTTAGATCTTCTGCCCCACTATTGTGTACCAGTAGGCCGAGGCCTAGTTCACATTTTCTGTCCCACTGTTGTGTACCAGTAGGCCGAGGCCTAGTTAACTTTTTCTGTCCCACTGTTGTGTACCAGTAGGCTGAGGCCTAGTTCACTTCTGTCCCACTGTTGTGTACCAGTAGGGTGAGGCCTAGTTCACTTCTTCTGTCCCACTGCTGTTTACCAGTAGGCCGAATTAACTTCTCTTGTCCTTCTGATGTGTACCATTAGGCTGAGGCCTAGCTCATTTCTTCTGTCCCACTGTTGTGAACTATTTGCTCGCGGCCTAGCCCACTTCGTCTGTCCCACTCGTGAACAATTTGGTCGAGGCCTAGCTCATTTCTTCTGTCCCACTGTAGTGAACTATTTGGTCGAGGCCTAGCTTACTTCTTCTGTCCCACTGTTGTTAACTATTTGGGCGATGCCTAACTCACTTCATCATTTTGGGGAATTAAGTCAGCATTAGTGTTATCAGCTTAAAGCGACACACAGGTACAGGTATCTAGGCCCGATAACCCGGCGTAAATAAGATATACCCCACAAAAAATGGTGTTGATATCTGCCTACGGTTGATAGCTTGGCACCACTCATAGCTCACGTCCGGCTTGTCCTACTTCCCATTGGTTGCCACCATTGGTCAAAGCTTGCATCCAGAATTCTAGATGATAATTCGTATTTATCTTTTATTTTCAAAGCGATTAATCATCTTTCTGACCTAGTTTTATAGCCGTCGCGTTCATTTAAAACAAGTGGTTCGAGTTAATTCACGTAAAACAGGATGAATAGATTGTGATTTTTACGAGACACTATTACAAATATGAATTGTAACTTATCGCGCACATATTTTCATGTGTTGCCTGCGGTAATTTCTACTGAGATAGACTTATATTTACTGGGAATGATTTTCGTCTGGTTTAAGTTTAAGTACATGTTCTCACTTCAGTGGGGTGTCAGATATATCATGGTTTTCCTAGTTACCTAAGATGCTTACATTAAACACAACATGTCATGTCACCTCTTCCATGTCATGACACATCTTCCATGTCATGTCACGTCTTCCATCCACCATTTCGCCACTGTCTGTTTGCAACCTTCATTGCTCCCAATCTCTTTGTATCTGGTAGACGTACACTTCAGATGTAAAGGCTTTGGATGCGGGCAATGATTTTATGTGCTTCGAATTGCTGTAACGTTCCTGACTGAGTTCAATAGTAACGGGCATGAACATAGTGGCACATCAGATGTAGGCGGTCACGATGGAACGTATTTCTCACACCAATAGAACCAGCGAGAGTGAAGAATACAAACAAATGAATTCCCATTTTCGGCACCCTATCAGCATGAAATCAATCAAATACTCTCTTGAACGTCGACTAGTGAAGGGCGAATAACGCTGTTTAACAGGCGCGGAAAACAAAATTCCCGATAAATGCAGCAAATAGCGTCCACATTTGCATTCAATACCCTCGATAAATACAATTCCCATTTCTAAATTTGATTCTTCAATAAAATGATAGTATGTTTTTTTCATTTTACGGAAATCTTATACACTTCGTTACTTGAATGCATGTTTTGCCGAGTAACTATAGTAGATGGGTAGTTCACGCACTGACCGCATTGCCGCCACCATCGACTGACGGGTTATTTCTTATAGTTAAAGTATTATTAATGTAAATTGTAAGATTTAAAAAAAAAAATGAGAATAGAAATGGAAGGAAATTGAGGACCACTAGTAAGAGAGTATTTGATTGATAGGGTGCCGAAAATATGAATCAATTTGTTTTTATTCTTCACTCTCGCCGGTTATATTGGTGTAAGCAATACGTTCCACCGTGATAGCCTACATCTGATGTGCCAGTATGTTCGTCTCCGTACTATGGAACACAGTCCCTCGCATCATTTATTGGCCAACACTGTAGTTTCATTTTGTGACGTTTACCATTCTTACTAATCTAACAGTCTAGAATAAGAAAGAGTGTGTGTGTGTGTCTCCGACAATGGACAAACGTTTGATCCCTCCCCTCCCCCGACTTCCATTTTTTCTACCATCTCATTGTTACAACCATAAAGGTCTGTACAAAGGGAGCCATTTCTGTGCACTCGAACACTCTGTGGTTAGCTGCTCCGCAAAGCGTAGAGAAATCATTGTCGTCACCCGAATGTTCATGATAATCGTCATCAGCCACGAAGAAAAGTGGTTATAAATTGAAGTCATCTTCAGCTATTATATGAACATGCCTATTATTACCACAGAATGGTACACACCCGGGCTACTTCGCGCTGTGTGTTTGTTTAAAATACCGATCACCTGGCTGGGTACCACTAGCACAGTGGTTCTCAACCGTCCCAATGCCGCGACCCTTTAATACAGTTCCTCATGTTGCAGTGACCCCTAACCATAAAATTATTTTCGTTGCTACTTCATAATTATATGTTTTCTGATGGTCTTAGGCGACCCCTGTGTAAGGGTCGTTTGGGGGTCGTTCGGCCCCCTTGGGGGTCGAACGACCCACATGTTTAGAATCGCTGCACTAGCACCTGGCCGGGTACTTCTAGAATAGTTGAAGTAGAGGCCAAGTTCTGTTGTACAAAAAAGAATAATGTAAACATAATATACATTGAGGGCTTTAGGGTTGTTAGAGATGAACCATTGTAAGGTTTATACTCGCGGATGTTGGGTCTGGTGACGCAGGTATTTACAGTAGACATTTAGTTGCACACACAGTGCTCATTGGTTAAAAGAAAATGAATGCTAATAATGTCGCACTTCTACTGGTGGCAGTGACATGACATCATTCTGGCACTTTACAGTAAACGTCGAACGCCCGCAGATTATCGAGTTGTTGGACGCTGTGACTCATGAGGTTGTTACCCTATGACATCATCTTACATGTGACTTGTAGTGGCGACCTGAAAGGAGGTCAGGCTACGATAGAGGATACGTTTGGCCGTTAGAGTGGTAAACATTGGATTGTGTGTCATGTTCAACTGAGACTAGTACCTTTTGACTACCACTACCCATACGCCGACATACCTGTGTTTGACACCCGCGGGGCAGCGGACCCAGGGTTGCGGGCGAGCGTTAACCATATCTAGAATGTTAATTAGTTCACTGTTGGTAAGAGGTAAACAAAATGTTGACTTTCACTATCGGCTTTTCAGTCACCTGTTAATCAGCATTTAAAAAAAAAAAAAGAAAAGAAAGTGGTTTTCAACATACATATTAGTCACAATAAGAGGTGGTTGGGCGACAGAAAGAAATCATTAGATAATAGACTATGTGACTTAGAAGACAGTAGGAACTGATGTATGTGTATGTGGTCATGCCAATAAGACTCTGGGAACCAACGTATGTTGTCATAGTTCATGCCCTCGCGAGCGCCATGCTATTCACTCTGTCAGCTCTAAAGTTATTCATTCATACATGTTTTTAGGTCCCCATTGTTAGACTTTTGAGACAAGTGTTCCAAACTGTCATAGTCATATACATCAGGATTCTTGTTCCTACCTCGGCTAGGAGTAACAACACTAATCACGACTCCTGTCAACGGTTCCCGGCAAATGTTGGCGCGTTATCTTAGTGATTTCTATAAAAAGGCAGTGTTCGGAACTTGTTACAGAAACCGATCACTCCTTCTCCAACGAACTCCGACTAAATAAAACAAAATGGTTACGTTGCTGTAACTAACAAGACTGGTTCGATATTACGTAGAATCCTGATTAAATCCACGAATGGATGAAGGGCTGCCCTAATTATTAATTCAGTAGAAAGCCAAGGTGAAGGCCATCGGAAGCCACCAAAAACTTGAGGCTGCTGAGGCCTGACATGAGACCAAAATGTGTAACTTATTTAGGAACGGTGGCCAGCCAGCACGTACCTGTGATTTCGGCTCACGCGATGTCACTCACAAAAATTATGTGGTTCGGCATAACATCGTCTGCCGTAGTCCACAGAGATAATCGTTGACATAAACATTTTTTAAACCAGTAGAAGTTGATGATAATCATAGTCGTTAGATTCTACAAAGCTAATAAGAAATGACTTGAATTTTGATTTTCCATATCTTTTTTTAAATAATCAAAATTGAAAACCACCGTTTGTTTTGTGTGTGCACGTCCTGGTCACGACTAGCAGCAGACAAAGCTTGATTTAATTAACACGTAGTTTAACTGGCTTGGTGGGTCATAGTTTGGAAAGATGGGAATCAACTCATCTTCTTTGGATCAGTACTCTAGTGGAAACTAGATTGTTTACAGATTGCTCTGACCTATGCCTTTAAAAATGGCTTCTTCTTCGGGTGGGGTGGTGGCTAATGGAAGTGTCGATAGTTGGTTTGATCATTAAATGTGCCGTTGTCATCTTCTGTCATTAGTGTAGCTAAGTGTAACAATTGGCCGCAAGGATTGTGTTATATGTATATATATATATATATATATATATATATATATATATATATATATAGTCGATAGTTGGTTTGATCATTATATGTGTCGTTGTCATCTTCTGTCATTAGTGTAGCTAAGTGTAAAAATTGGCCGCAAGGATTGTGTTATATATATATATATATATATATATATATATATATATATATATATATATATATATATTTATATGAGAACAGCTGGGTTATCAACACAAGAAGTAGAGCTTATTAACTGTGACGACATTGTTGTTACATTTTGTCAAGTATTTAGAGTTGATGTGTACCTACTGCCATCGGGCAATGCGTCACTCTGTTTTCATCATTGATTAGTTCAGTTTCATGTGCTCAGTCAAATATCGCTAAAATTCAATTCAGGAATGTGTGCCTGGGATGTGTCGCATAATCTGCCAACAGTATGCTTTCAGTTTAAATCTCCAGTTTTTGTTGTATGCAACAATGGGTGTCTTGTATAAGATTATAGTTGTTTTATGTAGTGTTGTCATTCTTTCAAATATATATAAAAAAAACTCTCGTATAAAGTCTAGTGTTATGTTTGTTTTCTATAAACGGAGGTAAAGTAAATATGAGTTGTAGTGTCGAAGCTAACAGACATACAAGTGTGAGAAACAACGGAGGAACCTTGTAGGCATCGAAGCACAGCCTTGATTATTTTTAGCTCTTGTGGTTGCTCCAAATGAGGTGGCCAGCAGGCAGGTGGAAACAACAAGGCATTTGTCTGTACCGGGTTTTGCAAGGGTTCTCATTAATAATAAGCCATTGAAAATTCAGAGAACACGTCAACCATCTTTTCGGTGTGATCACAACACACTCCTTTTGAGATGGCATTTAAACTCTATGGGGGTCCTGGGGACTGTTAGTTGTGCATAGGTGTTTGTGTGAACAGACACGCCCTTGAGTGACATTGACACTGAGTGTGCATAGCTGTCATGGGTCGTATGAGATCATGAAGGATTGGGTTAAATCTTCACGTCACATTAAAATTAGTTCTAAATTTATATAAAGGTATGAATATATATCAAAGAAATGTCCATATAGGAGTTTTCATGTTGAACAGGCCTTATTCATTACTATCCGATCTACGGCCCCTGAGTCTACATCAATTTTAAAGCCTACCACATTTGTGTCCGATTTGTTCAACTCAGCGTATTCGTCTGTTGAAAAATTCACGAACACCTTACAATTACCGGTAGTTATTTTATGTTTTTTTGTGTACAGAGAGAGAATGAATAATGCATTCCTGTGTACGGAGCTACCAGATCCAGTACGGCGTTGTTGCGACCGATTCACATAATTGTTTACGACATTACGGTTGTATAGAATTATAAAAATAATAATATAAATATATACACACGATGTGTCGTATTCAGACATCACACTTGTTGCCCCCTCCCCCCCCCCCCCGCCCCAGCCCCAAAACAAAACAAAAAAACACTTTGGAGTAAAGTAATGATTTTTAAAAGTCAAAACCCCCCCCCCCCCCCCCCCCCCCCCAACAAAAAAAAAATAAAAAATAATGAGATGATTTGAATGTCCAAAACATAGGACCATTTTTAAAACTAAGTGAGCTCAGTCGTGAGTTGGCTGTTGGGGCCGCCAACTCTTTCAATTTGGCCAGGCACTTGAGTCAATGACCTCTAAGTGGATGCTTGGTGTTGGAGATGATGCCATCGCTCACTGTCTGGCATTTGAAGGCTTGTGGTCGCCCAACTATCGCAGGCTGACATTTGAAGCCCGCAGGTCGTGTTTCCGAGGATTCTCTAGATGGCGCTCAACTCAGTGGCCATTATTTCAAAGTGCCATTTCATCTCAAACATTACTCACATCTTATAAGGCGATGCGACGAATTGAAAGAATCGCCAACAGCTGTCCATGTTGTACAGATATCATGTTAACATATACAGTAAACCAGGAGATCGTTAGGCGATCGGTGTTGACGTTAGATTATTTGTATCGAGATTTCAAACTAACTTTCCCTATCCGATCCTATAAACCAAATTTCTATGGGCTCCCCGTCGTTTGAATTAGTCAAATTTTATCAAAAAATGTTTTCATGACTTAATAAAATAATTATGCTAAACTGTATCGTTCGTTTTTTTTTTAAAAACAGTGGGACTTTAAAAATGTATGCGTTTTGAGTAAAAGCGTTGAGTCGTGTTTCCCACCTGACTATGCAATTTCTTTAGTATGTACAGTCGAACCCACTTATCTGGACCTCGGTTAATTCACCAACCCTGTTATGTCGACGTTTTTGAAGTGGAACAGTCAAATTCTCTCTTTTTCTGAGCATTTTCTCCTCGGTTATGTCGATTCTTTTATGTCGCCGAATCCTAATATCTCGAGCACAAAAGGCTGCCTAATTTTCCACTTAACATCGGTTATCTCGATCCCCATGACCAATTTCCGGCTTTTGAAAATTATATACAACAGAAACGGGTCTTCTTCAAACTGTAGTTGTTGAAATGTAATGACAATATCGTTGTCAACGCAATTAACTTGACACAGCAAAACGAACGCGCTTGTCGCTTAATACTGGCTTTCACGCGCTCTAACACGTTTATTTGTTGTTTTTTTAAACCCAGAATCCGTAATCGAATAAACTGAACTGGCGAATCCGGAGCGAGAGAAAATAAAAACTCGAGAATGCAGAGCTGAAAAATATTTAGCCTCACGAATCCGGAATTCCGGGATACTCCGGAAAAGCGGTACCCCACATATGCCGATCGCTTCATCAAACACGGTAACGCTGTTGTGTAAAAAAAAACCTCCAAAACAAGTGCGCGTTCATTCTCATTTATATAGCGCACATCGTGTACATTAAGAAATTTCAAGCACATGTTAATATATTGCCGCAATATTGGTTTTCGTTTATCTCGATCATCGGTTATCTCGACGCTTTTTGGAAAACCCCGAGGCCGTCGACATACCCGGGTTCTACTGTATCATAAATGGACATTTTCAAAGCGTCCTATTTTTTTTTCGATCGGCTTTGCGCAATGGACTTTAATCAGGTGATGTTTGCTCCCCCAGCTACCATGGCCCACATATTGCCATGAGCTGTGGGCGAGTTAGTAGCGCAGCAGGGGGAAAGTGCTCCGTGTTAGACTCACGTTGGGAGCCAGTTATTGTCCATTCTTGTTAGGGGGTGGAGCAGTCATCATCTGTTTTATCGCAACACACGCACGGCTATCACCCCCCAAGTGTTTTGTTCCAAAGCGGGGCATCTCATTAAAGGCGGGGTAAATGTTAGAGCTATATGGAGTTGTGGCTACTGACATCTAATGCTATTAACACGTGGTTTAGGCCTAAAAATATTGACTCTACCCCTGGAGCGTCTCAAAAAAATGTTTGCATCACTTGATTTATTCTCATTTGTTACAACACACTCAAATGAATGGTACCTACAATGTTACAACGTAAAAACACAATAACATATTATTATGAAGGTGTGCATATAAGGCTGTTGGAAAGGTCTGACAACATGACATGTATTGTGCCTAATAGGTCTGACAAGATGCCTTGTACTATGCTCATAAGGTCTATCAAGATACCCTGTACTGTGCGCATAAGGTCTGACAAGATTCCTTGTACTGTGCGCATAAGGTCTGTCAAGATGCCCTGTACTGTGCGCATAAGGTCTGACAAGATGCCCTGTACTGTGCGCATAAGGTCTGACAAGATGCCCTGTACTGTTCGCATAAGGTCTGTCAAGATGCCTTGTACTGTGCGCATAAGGTCTGTCAAGATGCCTTGTACTGTGCGCATAAGGTCTGTCAAGATGCCTTGTACTGTGCCCATAAGGTCTGTCAAGATACCCTGTACTGTGCGCATAAGGTCTGACAAGATGCCTTGTACTGTGCATATAAGATCTATGCAGAACCCTGTACTGTGCGCATAAGGTCTGACAAGATGCCTTGTACTGTGCGCATAAGGTCTGTCAAGATGCCTTGTACTGTGCGCATAAGGTCTGTCAAGATGCCTTGTACTGTGCGCATAAGGTCTGTCAAGATGCCTTGTACTGTGCCCATAAGGTCTGTCAAGATACCCTGTACTGTGCGCATAAGGTCTGACAAGATGCCTTGTACTGTGCATATAAGATCTATGCAGATACCCTGTACTGTGCGCATAAGGTCTGACAAGATGCCTTGTACTGTGCGCATTAGGTCTGTCAAGATGCCTTGTACTGTGCCCATGGACAACACAAACCTTGGCTAAAATTGACAACACTCTCCTCTCATTTTTCCATCTACATCTCACTGATAGTATCTAGACTCGAGCTAATCATGTCAACTATTTGGCTTGGATTTGATAACACAGGGCGAACATTTGTTAGTGGAATTGTTCAAAGGTAAATAAGTTATTGAAAGTATTCAATTCTAACCATATACTGCGCTTCACTGAAAGTATTCAATTCTACCCATATATCTCGTTTTCCTGAAAGTATTCAATTCTACCCATCACTTCGTTTCACTAAAAGTATTCAATTCTACCCATATACCTCGTTTCACTGAAAATATTCAATTCTACCCATGTAAATGTAATTCATTTCATGACTTAGATATATTAATTCTGTTTTAGCTTCAGTTAGAGGAAAACGTTGGAGTCCGCTCATGTTGTGAGTTGTGATGCATTCTGGCCCAGCCGTGTGCCGTGTTATCAGTCCCAGGACCACAGTTTATCTGTCGTGCGAGGAGGTCAACCTGCTTCCCGTTTCTTCGTGGAATCCGTGGTTTATTTCAGCTGGCAGCTACAGCAGACCGGGGGGGGGGGGGGGGGGTGTGGGGCACTAGTACATTTCAAGAAAATAATATTCAACTTGAACAGATCTATACAATTGAGAATGAATGAGTCCAGTGTAGTACATTAGGCTCATTTGTACACAGCTCTGTCTTTATTCGCGGCGCTTAAGTAGTGGGTTATCTCGAGTTTGTGAGACCCAGTTTGTGAGAAAATAATATTCAACTTGAACAGATCTATACAATTGAGAATGAATGAGTCCAGTGTAGTACATTAGGCTCATTTGTACACAGCTCTGTCTTTATTCGCGGCGTATAAGTAGTGGGTTATCTCGAGTTTGTGAGACCCAGGGCGGTACTTGATTTTCTTGCCTCCCACTCACGATACCC
Organism: Lymnaea stagnalis; assembly: GCA_964033795.1. Lineage (NCBI taxonomy): Eukaryota > Metazoa > Mollusca > Gastropoda > Lymnaeidae > Lymnaea > Lymnaea stagnalis. Next base: position 1,495,578 of record CAXITT010000008.1, read on the forward strand.
CAAAACACACATAGAATGCACATAAAACATAAGCCGTCACGATACCCCAAAACACACATAGAATGCACATAAAACATAAGCGTCACGATACCCCAAAACACACATAGAATGCACATAAAACATAAGCGTCACGATACCCCAAAACAGACAGAATGCACATAAAACATAAGCCGTCACGATACCCCAAAACACACATAGAACACATAGAATGCACATAAAACATAAGCCGTGTACAGTAGACGCAGTAATCCGAAAATGGTGCCCTAAAAGTGTCGCTCGAGACGGACCCCCCCCCCCCCCCTTTTTTTTTCCATCTTACGCCAGTGTGTTTATACTGAATTTACATTAGCTAGATCTACTTGGTTGTACCAATAATCTCTACTTTTTAAAATATTTTTTTATCAATAATCTCTACTTCTGTTCCAATCTTTCTCTCAAGTTGTTTACGAACCAAATGATAGTAGTATTCTAGTATAGAGAACAATCAAGATATTGTCACGGTCATAATTGCCACTTCTTGTGACCTCGCTTCCTCGGTACCTACACTCTGTATGTATACATTTCTAAGTAATACATTTCAAGAAATTTCAAAATATGTATATTATTGAATTTTTTTCTGTAAATAAATTGTTACCTGAGATACATGTGGCAATTAAAATTGCTTGTGTATTTATCAAGTTACTATGTTCGATTGCATGTTATTTATTCCTTTAAAACCAATTTAAAGACACATTTATTTCGCAAACACCTTCTGGGATGATTGTCTACCATATTTTCCATTTAATGCATATTGGCTGTGTTGCTCACGGTTGAAATGGGTTGAAAGACTTTGACATTGTATGCTTGTAATTAGTTTTTGTAGTGTTGCGTTTGTTTTAAATGTGGTAAATTATAGATTTTTTACTCTTGTACCGCGCTTCGAGCCTTTGGGGATGAAGCGTGTTTTTGAAATACACTTTATTATTATTATTAT
>CAXITT010000008.1:1496720-1517026 GCA_964033795.1 Lymnaea stagnalis
ATAGAGTTGTAGAGAGAGTGGGCAGAAAAAACGTGAAAACTGTGTGCTTATTGTCTCGTATATATATATATCATATATATATATATATATATATATATATATATATATATATATATAAGCGAATTTAAATCTGACGGTAGGACGATCTAAGAATTAAACGGTAAAGAAATGAAGGTTGAAAATGACGACTATAGTGACAACACACACACATCAACACACACACATCAACACACACACATCAACACACACACACATCAACACACACACACATCAACACACACACATTATGGTGTCATACATGTAAGAGGATGTAACAAAACGAACTTATTATGTTGATCGTCCCCGCATGATTTCATCAATGGGTCGCCATAGAACTGTGAGGAACCGGTAGACCAGATACAAAGTCTGAATGACGCTCTTCTATTCTTAGACGTGGGACTTTAGAGGGGCTTTCCCCTTTAGGCCTATAAGATTTAGCTGCGTGACTTTGGATTATTGTTGATATATACCCGAGTTTAAAGAAGACATAATTTAATTTAGCCCAGCAACTCTTCAAGTTGGCTTGAAGCCCTGTAAACATATCTTTTAGGTTTGAACAAAGAAACCTGCATGTTTCTTGTAGGACTGCATTCTTGCTTTTCATCTGTTTTGAAAGAAGAAACCTGCATGTTTCTTGTAGGATTACATTCTTGCTGTTGATCTTGTTTGAATGAAGAAACCGGCATGTTTCTTGAAGGACTACATTCTTGCTGTTGATCTTGTTTGAATGAAGGAACCGGCATGTTTCTTGTAGGATTACATTCTTGCTGTTGATCTTGTTTGAATGAAGAAACCGGCATGTTTCTTGAAGGACTACATTCTTGCTGTTGATCTTGTTTGAATGAAGAAACCGGCATGTTTCTTGTAGGACTGCATTCTTGCCGCTTATCTTGTTTGAATGAAGAAACCTGCATGTTTCTTGTAGGACTACAATCTTGCTGTTGACCTTTTTTGAATGAAGAAACCTGCATGTTTCTTGTAGGACTGCATTCTTGCTGTTGATCTTGTTTGAATGAATAAACCTGCATGTTTCTTGTAGGACTACATTCTTGCTGTTGATCTTGTTTGAATGAAGAAACCTGCATGTTTCTTGTAGGACTACATTCTTGCCGTTGATCTTGTTTGAATGAAGAAACCTGCATGTTTCTTGTAGGACTACATTCTTGCCGTTGATCTTGTTTGAATGAAGAAACCTGCATGTTTCTTGTAGGACTACATTCTTGCCGTTGATCTTGTTTGAATGAAGAAACCTGCATGTTTCTTGTAGGACTACATTCTTGCCGTTGATCTTGTTTGAATGAAGAAACCTGCATGTTTCTTGTAGGACTACATTCTTGCCGTTGATCTTGTTTGAATGAAGAAACCTGCATGTTTCTTGTAGGACTACATTCTTGCCGTTGATCTTGTTTGAATGAAGAAACCTGCATGTTTCTTGTAGGACTACATTCTTGCCGTTGATCTTGTTTGAATGAAGAAACCTGCATGTTTCTTGTAGGACTACATTCTTGCCGTTGATCTTGTTTGAATGAAGAAACCTGCATGTTTCTTGTAGGACTACATTCTTGCCGTTGATCTTGNAAAGCAACCCCCCCCCCCCCCCCCCAAAAAAAAAAAAATTAAAAAATAGGACACCAATGATATTTATGTAACTCATATTATGTCTACCTGTTGTTAAAACAGTTTGGACAAAGTACATAGTTTTTCTTCTCCTCCTCTCTCACTGACCATGTTTTTGTTGGTACAGTCTGTTTTGACATGTCCTAGTCATAGAATGTGTTCCAAATTTAGCTAAACATTCAGTTATACTGATATGCACAGAGCCTTCCATGTAGATCAAGCTCCTTCTTTAAAAGTATATTTAACATTTTTTGAGAATCATTCAGAAAACTATGATGTCCCTCAAAGCAATGGGCCATCTAGTGTTTTGGTTTTCTTGTTTATTCGTTATCAATACCTTTTATTTTTAATCTCTAGAGCAGTGGTTCTTAACCTTTTTGGAGGTACCGAACCCCACCAGTTTCATATGCGCATTTACCGAACCCTTCTTAATAAGAAAAATAAAATATGATATTTTTTTCTGATTTTTTTTGGACCTCCGCCGAACCCCTGAGACTGACTCATCGAACCCCTGGGGTGCGATTGAACCCAGGTTAAGAGCCACTGCTCTAGAGGAATAGTAAAAATCCATGGGATAAAATAATAAAATGATCCTGACACATCATGACTCTTCTGTTTTTAGCTTCAACATTATAACATCAATATTGAATAGTTTTTTTAATCTATTTCAGGTCCTGATTCCGGCACAGATCAAAGTGATGATGAGGCATTCTCACCCAGTGACCAACAGGTATGGGGCTAGACATGTTGTGATGTGGGGGGTGGTTCATTCAAATGACTTGTCTTGTGACTTATTTGGGCTCAATTCACTAATGGTATGGTCCACAATGTTATGTTTATTTTGGTCCATGAATTTATTGCAGAATACCCTTGTTAAAGATGTGCCATCCCTTTAAACTCTTTGATTTTTGAAACTGCACAATCGTGTTTGAGAGTTTCTTTTGCAATGCTATAATTTAGCTGCTTTTTCTTCTTTATGTGTAAGCTGTTTTCATCTAAAGCATGTATCTTGCTGTCTCAATCATGTCCTCATTGCAAGCAAATATCAATTAACAGTTTGAAGAACAATTATTCAGAGAGTACATACTGGTAGTTATTGTTTAGATTTTGAAAATAAATATATACAAAAATACATAATCACATCCATTCTGATTCAAAGGGCAAACATTTATTTTGTAGCAAAAACAAATATTTAAAAAAAATGATCAGGCTTTGTTGTTTCTAGGAAAATAACATTAATTAGCCATGTTTAATGAAACATCAGCAATCACTTTTGTTTTAAGAATTTAAAAAAAATGACCTTAAAATCATTAGAACATGTATTTGAAAATAGATCACTAATGCGGATATTTTTTGGGATGATCTGTTATATTTGCTCTAGTACTGTATTATTTTTGATACAGAATAAAGTGCCATTCTTTTGAATGTTGTATTGATTGAACTATTAAGTATTATCAATAATTTTAAGATTAATGGTGTAATTAACATAAATACTATAAGACACAAATATTAAAATGCATCAAATAGATATTAAAATTTTGATTAAATTCTATATGGAAAACTTGTTAGGAACATTATTTTGACTCGGCATTTAAACATTCAACATTTTGAAAAAAAGCTTTATTGAGCACATTGAATCTTTTTTTTTTTTTCATTCCCAGTACATTTCATCCCTACGTCCCATATGTTAATGTTTATGATAATAAGTTAATTTATTGGCAAAAAAAACAAAAGATTGTGGGAAAAAAACCTAAATGTTAGAAATAAAGAAATGTAATAAATGAAAGAGATGTATAATTTTGTATGTCAATTATAATTATCAGTAAAGATTTAACTGAAATTTAACCCCCTAAAATACTCTTTAAACTGTGTGGGAATCAATGGTTTTTATTTTTAACGATATTTCTGACCAAAAATTGTATCTGAATTGTTCTTTACTTGCAAACTATACCTAAATACCCTAACCTCTTGATTAGGCTTTAATTACCTGTAACATAAGCTTACCATTGCACAGCTTTCATTTCCTGCTTTATGTAGTTAAAAATTAATTTTTTGTATTATTATTTATTTATTTTATTTTGCTATTCGCTGACTTGTATTGCTGTTTTTCACTTAGCTTGCACATACAGACAACAAACTACTGGGTATCCTAAGTTTGATGACAGTTCTTTTGTTTCTTTGTTTTTCTCCATGTTTTCTTTATGTGCCCGCATGGTGGTCTCTGCTTGGTGTAGCTCCCAAGTCCCTCAGCCTCAATCAACTCTTCCTCCACCACTAGCAGCCGGCGGAACCAGGCGGTAGGTAGTTCCCTAACCTAGATTCCTGATTACCACCATGCTCTCAAGAAAGTGTTAAAGCATTGGAAACAATAGGAACTATAAATTGCATTCACTGTTTCTCCTCATCTGATAACCTCAAATACAGTGGGTCCTTGCATAGCAAAATTAAACCGTTCTCGAACAACATGCATTATGCAGATCGTGATTTCCCATAGGGTCCTGTTATAAAAATTTTAATTTGTTGCAGACACAAACAAATTTTTTTTTAAAAATGGTTGAAACCATTTTTAAATATGTTTTGAAAAACAGGCACTCATTAATGATTACCATGCTGGGTAGTTAGGTGAGGACAAGGAGGGTGTTAGGAGGTGTGGGAGGAGGATGATGACACTTTTTCATATCTTTATTTACACTTTGTACACATTTATTTTTTTCTTGTCTTCTTGAGTTGTGAAATTGGGATGAGAAATTAACACAGTACAACATAAACATACCACCAAGCATGCAAACACACAACCACACACTCAAAACACACAAACACAACACAAAAAACACAAAAGAATGTCACTGACTTGTATTCCTCTTCAGAATTGCTCTGAGTGAGCAGAGAGGAAGAGGCCATTGGTATGCTCGTTAATTGTAATATTTTTCAATTTTTTTCAAGCGGGTTAACACTGGTTTGGTTTGTTTCACACGGCACTGTTCCCTATGCGAGTTATTTTTGGGGCGAACGACCACGTTCGTTAGGCGGATTGTTAGTTTTGAAGAACTTTCGTTATGTGGGGACCCACTGTAGTTGGTAACAAACCACTAAAAACTATTCCTTTTTTTAATGTTTGTGCTTGAATTATTATTATGGAACATGATCTCAAAACTTAGGTTCATTGACTGGCGCTCCCCTAAATCTTTGTTTTATCTGAAAGACCTACATGTTTTTGGAGATATTAAAGAGTTCTTAAAGTGACAACAACAAAAAAAAAAAGATAGCCTACCAAAATGTTATAAATCTTTTGTTAACTAAACAAACACAAAGCACAAATATTGAATATATACTTTAAACTAGGACTAAGATGATTTTTATTCAGAATAAAGCATTTTTATTTAAATTTTTAAAAATTGGAAAAGATTAATCTTCGATTATTAAATATCAATTTTTTTTTTTTTAAATTTTGAAGCTCCAAGATAATGCTGGCAAATGTTGGTTATTGATTTTTTTTCTTTTTCTTTGATGAGATTTAATATCACAAGTGATTACACATGAACTATTTAAAAGTGTGATGATTTAAGAACGGGAAGGATTAAGATTTCATATTTTATTAATGACTTAATTTTTAAAAAAATTAAGCTCCTCAACAGCATTTAACTTTAAAATTTCTTTAAAATTTTGTTTGTCAATTTCCTCCACTTTTACTATTTCATTATGTATTATATCCAGATGGTGCTTAGGAAACTTTTTTGTCAGCTGCCAAACAAAAATATGTTATTGGAAATTTGAGCTTATTTGAAAGAAAAAAAAGAATTGTTAACAAAAATTGTTTGATAGACATCAATGGCTCTTAGCCTCCCAGGTGGTCCAGAACACAATGCCTGTTAGATTACCAGTCAATTTCAAAATAGAACAGAAATAATTTTAATGCATAAAAGTTACCAGGTAATCCAAGTACAAAATTTTACAACTTGTTTGCAAATGAACCGCACATGTGTACATTCCAAGCAAACTTTCAAGCTAAGAGATCATATTAAGTTAATTAAAATTATTTCATGATCAAATTTAAATACATTGTCAACATTTTAAAAATCCTAATTAGGCTTGTGATGAGAGAAATCGTTTTCAACAAATAGGGTTGAATCAACTTGAAGTCAAAATGAGATATTATTGATTTTGGTAGGCTTAAGTAACCCAAAGTATTGTCATAGTTTCTATGAAATTTTAATTGAAAGAGTTTTAAAAAATTAAGAATTTAAGCTTGATCTTATCATAAAATGATTAAAAATTTAATCTTTACATCAACAAAATTGTTTAAAATGTTTAATGTTTAAAATTCATCTCTACATTAACAACAGGGAACAACAAAATCTCAAAGACTTTCAAGACTGAAAACAATATGTGTTATGTAATAAGCAATTTTCCATTTTTTTGGATCAACACTTATGTTGTCTTAGTAGCATGTGTGAAATTTTGTCTGGCAATTACGTGGGGCTCTGCAAGGAAGTTCATAATTTGCAAATAGTCCACGAGTCCAAAAACTGTTAGATGCACTGATTTGCTAATAAGATGTTGGTTGTTTTATATCTGATTTAGACATCTCTATTATGAGGGGTAAAAAATCCTTCAAACGCTAAGCTAGGAATACAAAATTTAACAGAAGTAGTAATTAAAGATTATTACTTTATCGCTTTTAATGTTACAAAACTTAAAGAGTATATTTTTCTTACAATGGTTATACAAACAAACTGTTGAAATGTCCAAATGATAAACAAGGGTTTGTCTATTCACTGCTGCTCTACTAAAATAAAGTGGAGTTAGCCACATTCCTGTACATTGGACCTAAGTGATCTCCTGTCTCTCTATCCATGCAGTGCTTAATGCACTCTCTCACTGGAATGTGTTTCCCTTGGTCCACCAGCAGTAGCAAACAGGTTGGTCATTTCACTCCTGTTATCCCAACTGGTACCTGTTGGTCTTTTTTCATATTGTACTAGTTAGTTTTGACCTTCATTCCTAAATTTAAACATTTTTCATGTTGTGGAATGTTTCTTCAGTTTTACACCAACAGATTTGCTGTTATCTTTGGTTTTTGTTGTTTTACATTCTCAATTAAATGACAAGTAATGGTAGACTGTTTTTTTTAAAAAAAATTCTGGTAAGCTTATTTGTAAATTACTTGATATTTAAATTGGATGAGTCATGAGAAAATGAATTCTACCTTCATATTTGTGAAAAAATAAAATAAAATAAATGAGATAAATGAGTTATTTCTAAAGGAAAAAGCACACTCATTTCAAAACTTAATTTATTCATTTTTCTTTCCTTCTTATTCACTACTTATGCATCCACAATTTTTGCCATTTCTTGGGTACAGCTTTGATGTGATGTTTTACATGCTTAATTATATCTATGTTTACCATTGACACACATTCACCTGTCCCATCCATGAAGATCCAAACTGGTACAGATTTGCCAAGTCACATTTCCATTTTGTAGAGTTGTATTGCCCTTACTGGAGCTGGAAGAGATTACATAAGTCCTCTTGCACTTACTTTCTCATTGGTGTGTGGGAAGCAAGTGAAACCTCTAATTAAGTTACATAACCTCAACACATTAACCTTGTATTACCTGGTTTGTTTTAGCCCAGCAGAAGGATCCTAATTGAAAGGCTTAATGAATATTCACTTGCCTGACAAAATATTTCAATCTTATGAAACAACACAACCATTCATAAATATCTCATTAAAATGTGTTTGTTTATTTAAGAAATGTGTTTGTTTAAGTATTACTCTAAAATTTGATTAAAATTTGTGTCATTTAGAAATCTAGATTTTATATGCTGAATGTTTTCTAGATGATTAGAAAGCCATTAAAGTAATAGCATTTTTTTCTTACATATTTATGGACTTTGACAATGTTGTAGTTGGTTAGCTACAAACAAAATGGAAATGAGTCCACAAGTATATATAGTATTTAAATTAACTTATATGTTTATTTTGGGGTTAAAATACCTGATATTGGAAGTTTAACAAAAAATATAGGCTATTTATTGTAGCTGACTCTCTACTTCCATGTCACGTTTTTCACAGAGTAGAGGTGGACTTTGCAGTTATTGACTTTGCATCAAAGATTCTCAGTCTGGTTTTAGTGAGAACAAGCTTTAAAAAAAACAACACATTTTCATAATTTTGCAAATTCTAGGTTTAGTTTATAGTTCAAATTGCAGTGCTACTGTTGCTCCAACTTCTTACTTTGCCTCCGATGATTCCATAGTTACGAGTATTTTCACTATGCCAAACAATTTTTTAATCAACAAATGTTTGTAGTTTTTATTTTGAATTTATTTAAAATGTACTCAAATAGATATAGTGGTTTTGTTAATAAATAGAATTAATAGCTTTCTTCGTTTCTTATTTTAACATACTGTTATCAAAACGTATTTATATTAGATTTAAAGGTTAATTTAAGATTGGATTTTTCAGGAGAACATTTATGTCAAGTTATAATTATTTTAAAGAGTTACATTATAATTACTTTAGCCAAACTATTCATAAATCATAAGTTTATCATGAAAATTACAAATAAATCACTCAAGTATTTAAAAAAATATGAAAACAATCAGGAGCAAGATTATGTTCTTTTTGTAATGTTTCTTAAATTCTGCATACACCTTTGGTTTCATTTTTGTATCTCAAAGGTTTTTATCAGCGTTTGACAACATTGAACCAGTATTTCTAGAAATTGAAGCATTTATTTAAAATTATAAATTTTGAGGTGTCCATTTAAAATATATTAATAACCCTTAAAAAAAAAAATCAGATGATATGTAGTCAATGGCATTAAAAAAAGCCAAATAGTTCCATAATGCCTTTTTGTGTATATATTTTTAATCTCATTTAATGCAATTACTCATACAATTTAGGATTCTTTGGATTCAAGAAGATCAGAGCCAAACTTTGGCCGTTTCTATAACACAAGTTATTTGGGCATGGGCAAGCAAACTTACACAAAAGGGGCGACGGTAACTCCCAAGGATAAGCAAAAAGCCACCAGTGGATCTCACTTTCACCGGCCACGTATGTACTGAAAGAACTGAAAACTATTTAAGTTATTACTTAATCAATGCAAAGTATTTATATTCATTTTTGTTGTTTAGAATAAGAGTAATGGTCTACTTACTTCAAAGCAAATATTAAGTAGTTGAAAGTCTAATTTTTTTCTTAAAGTCACATTTATTTATGAACATTTTTTTTACGTTTGTGAGATGTTTGTTCCAATTTATTATTTTATCCTTCAGCAAATTTCACGTATTCTAAAGAACCACCAGATTTTCTTAAGAAAAAAGGTAATGATAATTTTACTGCTATTAAATTATAACATAACAAACTACTGACATATAGATGACTATTGTTTTTACCATTACAAAGCACTGACATAAAAATGACTTTTGTTTAGGAAATAACAATCTAATTAAATATTTATTTGTTTTTTCCAGCTTCTGGAATGGCAGCACTTGGTAAGTATCTATGCTAATGTGTAACTGAACTGTTAATGGTGGTAATGTTTTTGGGAGAAATATAATTGTTTTTTTATGATTGAAAACTCCATGACTGAGTCTAAATATTGCCTAAATTTAAAGCATCAGGTCAGCGGCGCGTGGTTAAGGTACGGCGCAGTTCATCTCCAGCTGATCTACGTGCACAAGAACCAATTCGAATGAGCATGTTCCCAAGTGCCAAACCCAAGCAACTAAATGAATTGGATAAAATTGAAAGAGATGACTGGCCAGCTCCTGCTTCTCCTGCAGCTATTCTCCCAGAAATCTGTAAGTTAATGTCCTCTGCCGTTTTTCTGTTCGGTTTTGAAAAAAAAATCATTAGATAATGTTTCTTAACTTTATGCTCATCAAATTTATGGTTTAAAATGTAACCTTTTCAAACAACTACAGTGGGGGCTTGTTACATTAGGATTAAACGAAATATGCACTCACACATGAGGCTAGGTTGTATGTCACATATATAAATGGGGTACACTGATTTCTTCAATTTTATATGCTAGTCCTTGTCAAATTAAGTCTGCCTTGAATAATTGAATTTTAACTGTTCAGCAGTAACATGTCTATACAAGCATTAAAAGAAATATTGTACTATCTTTTTGACAACTTTCATGAAAGCAGGGGCTTTTTGGATCCCAATAGTTTTCAGGCTTTCTTCTTCATTTCATAGAAGTGATTTGCATAGGAAATGTAAAAGTACTTTCAAAGTTTTGTTGATCTTGCAGTACGTCAGCGCAGGAGAAGCAGGGGAGAGAAAGATGATGATGATGATGAAGAGGAGATACAAGAAGATCCCAAAATAAAACGTGAACTAGAGGAGATTTCTAAGATTAAAAATGAAAGTGGCATCGGTCAGGTCATCTACAAGGAACTTGGCAAGCTGAAGGCCAAGCCTCACATGCCTTTGGACCCATGGAAGGCTTCTCGGGCCCCGAGTGCCAAGTTTGAACCCAGATACCGTACTCGGTATCAGTCCCCTATGTTTGCTTGTAAGTTAATGTTTTTGTTTAGAAGTGTTAGTGTTTTATTACAAATCAGTTCATAAATGTTTTTAAACTCTTAATTCTGAAAATTGCCTTTAAAAAAGTATATTAAATCTGCTAAATATATTTGTGGGGAATGATTCAAAACGGAAATAAAATATATTTATCAAGAGTATAAGAAAGATATTTTAAAACATTAAATGGGCGTCACAAAAGTATTAAATAAAATATGAATGATTTTAAAAGTGTAAACATGTTTTTATATAATTATAAAAATGTTTTTCACAATCAACTTATGTATCCTTATAAAATTAGATTTGATTGAGTAGCTTAAAATTCTATTTCTTAAACAGCCCCATCTCGTTTTCTTGATCGACCTCGCTATGCATGGGACGATAGCGATATCAGAACTTACAGATCTGCATCAACATTGGCTAATTTGCCAAGTAAGTAACAAGTCATTGTGATTTCCATGTATGCTGTCTACAGAATATGTCAGCTGTTCCCAAACTTGGACTGAGGGTGCACTAGTCACAGTTTATTCTATAACTGCATTTTTATTTTATGCTATAGGAAATGCCAACAATTATTTTAAGAACGTGCCCAGTAGCTCAAGTTTGGCAAGAAAAAAGAAATAGATTATTGAAAAAACAAAACATTCCTAGAAGAAAAACACAACCTTGCATAAAACAGTGTCTGGTCAAGAATAACTCTATCATTGGCTACAATTTGACTTGGGGGGGGGGGGGGGGGTTTTTTTTTTTAATTTTTTACAAACAATAAATTATTGTTTTCTTTTCAAAAAAAAGCGTGTCAGTAATATGACAATTTGCTTTATTTTTGCCTCAATCAAGTTACATATTTACTGTATCTGGTAATTTATGTTGAATATTTACAACTTGCATTATTTCTAGGAATTTTTGAAGATTTTTGTGTGTTCATTTGTTATTGATCTTTGTGTTTTTGTTACAAGCTTTCATGTTGGTTATATTTTATTGCACTTCACATTGTAATTTCAAGTTTATCCTTCTGCTATGTAACGTTTACTATGTAAAATGCAATTTACGAGAGTACAAAACAAATTTAAATTAAATGTTCATAAATATCTTGTTACTTTTTTGAAAAATTATAATTTCTATCCATTTAAAAGATTTTTGATAAATAAGATGGTTTAAAATTACAGTCCAGAATTGTCAAACATATCTTAAATGATAAAGATTTGCTATGCTCCATTCAGGAATTGTACACATTTTTCCACAGCACCAAAGCCTGGTTATGGCCCATCTTACATTGCCCCTAGAGCAGCCACATTGCCTTTAGCTGGAGCTTATGGCGCTAGAGTTGATTTTGTAAGTCATAAAGGATAATGAAGCTTTGATTAGATCATTGAAAAAAATATTTATTTGCTGATACTTTATTACATTTATTAAATTAAACTGGGTGTTAATAACATTTGAAATAATTATTGCTCATTATTACTTTTTGCATGTACAACGTAACAAACTATTCCAACCCATTCTTCAGAGATATTTTGACTTCGGGGAATCAGATGGCAGGGAAAGGTCAACCCGTAAGTAGTCCTGGTTTTTTAAAATAGTTCATTGTTAAGTGCATGACGCCATACCACAGCATTATTTGGACTTCTCTTTCAATCTTCTCAAAATCTTGTTTAGTTTTTTTGATGGCTGTGATAGCAAATATCCTATTTCTGTGAGCGAATTAATGATAGACATGAATTCTGTGCTCCAGACACAAATATATTCAAAAACTGAACTAAGTGGGGGGTGGGGTATTGTTTTAATAATTAGGTGTTATTCTTACACAAATTATAGCAGTTAACAGATCATTTAGATAGAAGAAATCTAAGATGTAATTTTAAAGCGCTTAGCTTTTAACACAGAGTAAATGTACTAATGGTGTCTTTGCTACTTTTTCACAATAAAATATAATTTCATCAATTTGACGAAACAATAGTTAGACTCAAGTCACTCATGCTGAAAAGTTGAGATTTTCAATGTAATATTTGGCAACGTCCCAGTGACAAACACTTAATTTTAAATGATACTACGTTCTTACCATTGCTCTAGATACTTCATCATCAACACTAACAGGAGACACCAGCTCTAGGGTAAGTTTGACATTTTACAAGAGGAAACTATTTCTTTACCATTTGAATTAAACACTCTTCATTGCAATAGTTTTAACATACACTAGCAACTAATTATCACAAAAGTCTCTTAAAAGCAATGAGAATGATAACTCGATTTATCGAACTTGCTAAGTATCCTCTCTTGAAAGTTAAATTATTAAAAAAAATAATTGTAATTGGTCTTCAATATGATTATTTTGTTGTTTTTTTTTACATCAAACTTGACAGAGACATGACACCTCTTACACTGGTTACGATGGGCCAGCCATTTCTTTGCTACAGCTGCAGAAAAACACATGGCATACAGAGATAGAACCCACAGTAAGTCAACAATATTCTGATAAATATTTTCATTTGCTTCTTACATTATTTTTTTCACTCTTAACTCTTGTCCTACTAAGTTTTTATCTACGTTTAGACTGACTTTAAAGTCTGGTGCATTACGAAAGCAATAGAAACAACAAAAAACAACAAATTATTTTAAAACTCAATGTTTAATAGCTTTGATTTTGATATCAGTAGAAAAGAAATGAAAGCTTTGGGAAATATAAATTACCTGACCCATATTATATTAAGTTTTATTTTAGCCAAAGTCATAGAGTATTTACAAACATTTCTCATGTATTTTCATTTATTTAAATAAATTATGCAAATACTCTGTCATTATTCCCATTTTTTCCCCAGGCAACAAAAAAGTGCAATTTTTGAAAAAAAGACCTGTATACTCATAGGATTTTGGCGTACATTGTACGATTTAGATATGTCTTTTACATTTGTATGCCAAAAACCGCCAGAAATACGATTTTAAGATACCGGGTTGAAAATATATACATTTACAAAATAAAGTAAAGGGTTGGGTAAAAAAAAAAAGTAACATGTATGCAAGTCACTAAGCGCGATCTAGTAACTGCAAACAGTAGTTACTCAAGTTGGTTACTGTTTGCATCACAACCAAAAGTTGTCCCATTGGATTAAAAGGGGAAATAAAATTATGAAAATTGTGTAATATTTGGCAACGTCCCAGTGAGGAATCCGCAGCAATCCATCTAGAAAAATGTGACCTCCCCCCCACCCGGGTGGACCAGTAAAAGACAGTTTATTTCCCCCCTTGTCTTTGTGAAGTTAAATGGGATTTTGTAGTTTAGTGTTTTGGAGGAGTCGAAAGCTTATTATAACGTAAGGGGGAGGGGGGTAAAAAAAGTTTGCAGGCAACAGTGGGGGAGGGGGTTAGAAAATTTGACTTTTTTTGCGTAAGTACTATTCAGGTTGCTCCTCCTAGAATTTTTTTGCTTTGGTGCTGTACGACGTAATTTTGTGACATAATTTCTTCTTATGGCAAGTCCAGAAAGAGGAAACGCAGCAGCATTAGATTTTGACATGTTTTATAGGATCTGAGAGAGAATTCACAAACCATCTGTATGATCTTTAATACTCGCTCTTTCTTTCACTCATTTACAGCTTGTGGTAGTAATCAGACTGTAATGTGCTAACCAGAAATTGCGTAACAGATATTGATTCTTATTGTAATAAATTTTATTTTAGCTGATCCGACTTCGAGTTAGAACCATGTTAAATTTCACAAGTAACTATTTTTTACTAATGACAGACTGTGACAATGTGATCTGCACATTCACCTAAATATTAATTGATATCTATAGCAGATACACATCTGTAAAACAAAATGACCGCAGATTGCAATTTAAACTTCAGTTATCTATTTTTTACCACCAGTTCGCTTTTTTGACACCAGCTCAACTCATTTCCACTGTACATGCGATGCGAGTGTTTAATGTATACATTATATATGCTGTTTGTTTATTTATTTACCATTAAGATACAGTATTATACGATTTTGTACAATTTTAGGAGTTTGGGGGTAAACAGGTCTGAAAAAAGATCATTTTATTTGTTAGCCATTATATAAGAACACATGAAAAGAGTAATTCCATTATTCCAATATTGTGTGCAAAGTTTTATTGTTAAAAGCTCCAAAAGAATGTAAACTTGCTTCTTCTTCTATATTTTGAGGGCCCACGATCAATGCCATCACTTGCCATAACATAGTCAAGTATTTTTCTAAAGAATTTTTGCTGTTAGTAATTGTATATGATGATAACATTTTTGTATTTTCAATTTATTGTAATATCTATGTTGATTTGTTAAATTGCCAAATTATTTATATGTTTACATAGATATATTTATTTGTGTTTTATTTTCTCCAGATTTATCCTTATGAAAAGCTAAAGATCACAAATTTTGATCTGCCTAAAGATGTGGATACAAATCAGCTTGAGGTCAGTTTTTTCTTGTTCTTTTAAACTTGTTACCAAACGCAAGATGCTAAGTAGCTTCTATAAATTATGGAATTTTGCAGTCAATTAAGACATATTATTTTAAATTCCAGATTCATCTCTCAAACCAAGAATTTGAAAATTTATTCAATATGCCTAGGGATGGCTTTTACAAGATGGCAGAATGGAAGCGTAACGATATCAAGCGCAAGTTGCATTTGTATTGATTGTGGCAAACGTAGGTTACTTTTTAGTTGTTTTGAAATTCATATTAAATATTATTATTTTTAAAGAATGAGGCAGAAATTGGATAATATAATTTATTTATATAAAAATTATCTTCAAGAACAGGAATAAATGGGTGTTATACAAGTGTATCAAACCACAGTCTCTCTAACAAAATAACATTAGATGATTATCTTTCATTATTGTGGTGGTCTTTCTTTTTGAAACTCTGATTGTATCGTGTTTTTTTTTAGACAGTTCAATTTATATTCTGTCACCAGAAAAATAAAGGTATTGAAATTTACTGCAAATATTTAAACAAAATTTAATAAGGTTATTATTATGCAAAATCTTTATTATATTACATCAGTGAAAAAAAAATCTATTGAATAAGTTAATACTTGAAATTGCTTTGATTATGTTGAACCCAAACCCTAAATTGGCTGCATTTGAGAGAACTAGTCTTTGCTGATGGATCAAGTTTTATTACTTTTATCTATAATGTCATGTTTTTTTTCTCTGCAAATGGTGCTTATCTAATTTGTACATTTGACAAACAAAATGTAAATGCCTACCTATCTCCACTTAAATGTGGTTTAGTTTTTTTGTGAGAGCTGTATAAGTAATTTTTTAAAATCTCCTGTTTGTTTTATTTTTCTTATTTTTACCTTTTTTATTTCAATGTAATCCTTGAGTTGTAGATTAGACATAAAAATTGTAAGAACTCTTTATATTATATAAGATGAAGGTAATGCAGTGGCTGTTGAATTCTTACAAACAATGAAAGTGGTTTTCCATTATTTTAAGGAAATCGAATCAATAAGATAAAGTGTATCGGCTTTTATGCAACTATAAGTAATCTTTAATTTGTAAGTATTATTATTATTAGAAATATATTAAATATAACTATTTTCTTTGTAGTTCATGGGTTTGAAAAATGGTTGGGTGGGCCTATATTATATAGAGAATAAACATTTCTCAAAACTCAATTTTGTTAGAGTTGTAAAACGTCTGTACATAGAGACTTCTTTTTAAAAAAATGGGAAAGCCTGATTTACTATTTACTAAATATACATTACAATGGCTTGGGAAATGTTTGCAACTTTTTTTTAATATGAGGATACAATACATCAAAACCCAATTCAGTTACATTAGTGAAAATTGTATTTTTAGATGTTGAGACTTTTTAATAGCAGGTAGACAGTAGCGCACTATTACCCAGCGGGTCATATATATGTTAGTTTTAAATAGTGTGCTTGGTAGAAGTGGATTTTTACTTATGTGCAAACTCTTACAACTGACATTTTTACTTTCAATTTTTTTTTTTCATGGTTGTGCAAATTTTGTGCTAATATTCCTGATTTTATTTGTTCAGTGTATTCAAGGCTTAGGTTGTTGTTATAGTATTTTAAAAACTCTTCTTTTAGAAAGTGAAACCTTAGGTTGTGATTATTTTACCCTAGTATAAAAATAATTTTTCAATTTAATTGAAAGCTGTGCACTTAAAAAGCATAGTTATATTAGCAAATGGTCAATCTTATTGACATTTTTTATTACAAATGGACTTTTTGCGTGTAAATTTTATTTCATGTTTAATTATGCATTTATTTCAAAGCCCTTTTGTACCATTTAGGACAAAGTTATGTGTAGTTTCTTTGTTTAAGCAGACTTGTTTATTCCTTG
The DNA here is from genome assembly GCA_964033795.1 of Lymnaea stagnalis. Taxonomy (NCBI): domain Eukaryota; kingdom Metazoa; phylum Mollusca; class Gastropoda; family Lymnaeidae; genus Lymnaea; species Lymnaea stagnalis. The sequence goes on from CAXITT010000008.1 coordinate 1,513,251, forward strand.
TGCTAATCCATTGGACAGACCATATAAAGGCCAATACATTGTTATGTATTATTTGTATAGAGTTGTGGTCATACAGTTCATGTAAACATTTAGCAAACTTTTGTATTGATGTACATATTTTGGTTTTTCTAAACATAGTTCTTGGTTGCCATAAGTGACAAATCCAGTAAAAAATATATTTATAAAAATTGGTTTTACTTTTTTTAACATTTTTTTAAAATGACTTTGAAGTCTGGTTTTACAGGGTCCCTAAGGTTTATAAAACAATATCTCCTCGTATGGCAATGAATGTGGCTACAACTGAAGGGTTATTTCTGTATTTTGTAAGAGGTCGTTTACAAATACAAGCATTGCAATGTGGTGCATCTCTGCTTTTGTTTGTTTCATTTGTTTGACTTTCATATACCAATGTTTCACTATATAAATTATTCATATTTATACTGCATAATAGATTAAGGGGAAAGAAAAGAATGGACAGTTTGACTTTTACATTTAGGAAAAAAGCAGTCAGCGTTGCCTTTGAAGATATAAGTAAGTTTTTGAACTACATGAGATAAAGCTTCAGCTTTGGATTATACTCTTGCATTATTACTATTTAGTCATTGTTGAAACTGTACAATTACTATTGATGGCATTCTCCTATGGTTTTAAGATTTTTCAGTCTTATGAAGTTATAATATTTTTTACTCCCTACAATTTTCATGCATTTGATTTTTATCATGCTTTATTTGGAAGTGCAATACCCAGGTTTGGTTAACAATTTAATTTTTGCTAATTAATCTCCTTGAATAAGCTTAAATAACCACTAGTCAGTAAGGTCGTCAAATAATTGGCTTTCATCAGTTTGTAAACCCCCCCTCACAGCAGCATCCAAGAAACTCCCTACACTTTTCATCAGATTCCTATAATAGTATCATTTTAAAACTAATTTTGTGCTATTTTGAATGAGCTTAATTTACTGCCACAGATCAACAGTTCATAATAAACTAGAAGTTTACATGTTTTATCAACCAAAAAAATCTAAAACATTTTCAGTGTTCCATTGTTCACATAATCTCTTCTGTGTATCATAAAAATTGTATTATAACCGAAGTGTTTTATGTCTGAACGAATGAAGATGAGATCTGAGCACTTCTCTTCCACTTGTCTATTGTGGACGTAGCTTTCTTCATGACTATCAGGTTTTATGACTCTCTTTTGCCTCACATTTTTAAAACAAATTATCCTAATAATTTTTTTTTTTTTTTTTTAATTTTGTTAGGTTACAAATTTTTTGGCTTTTTTTAATTGTGGTTGTATCTTTCTTCTTGTCTATCAGGTTTTATGTCTCTTTTTTGCCTCACATTTTTAAAACAAATTATCCTAATAATTTTTTTTTTTTTTTTTAATTTTGTGAGGCTACAAATTTTCTGGCTTGTTTTACCTCTGGAAAAGTATTGACCAGGCACAGCTTTACAAAATACAGAAGATGCGTGCTTGCGTTATTCCAATAATCCAAGTGAATAGTTCTCTAAATATTATTGCATGAAATTTTTAATTTAAAACAAAAAAAATAAATTTTTAAGTAGAAATAACAGATAATATACCTGTACACATGAACACATGACACTTTTGCTTATAGAAATATCTTTTACAATGTTCACATTTTCTTAAAGCACATGTAATGGATTTTCATGTCTACTTATGCAGATGCCGGTATTATAAAGATGCTTTGAATCAGTTTCATTTTTTCGGTACTAATAGTGTCACTAATATTAATAAAACCATTACTTCATCAATTTTGTTAGTATGTTGCATTAGCAAAGTATTTTATTTTTATAAGATTCAAAAGTATTCTTTAATCGCATCGAAGCCATATTTTGACTTCTAGAACTAGGTTAATAGTTAAATTAGTTTTAAACAAATGTATGACTTGACAAATTACTTATTAAAAAATGTCTCACTTGACATGTCATCATTACACTGTAAGGTAAAACTTACTAGCAAGCTACAGAATTAAACCAAGCAAGCCTACTACTTAGAAAGGCTATCTATCCTCCCTTTTGTATAGTATTTACTTGGTATCATAACCTCATTATTTTTATCATAACCTCATTATTTTTATCATAACCTCATTATTTTTATCATAACCACTCAGACATGCCTTGACTGTCAGTCAATCTGCTTTATTTAAAATATGTGTTTTGTGTATGCAAAGGAATTAAAAACATGTTAAAACCCACATAAGCTTTACAACTTGTATATTTCTCATTATTTTCTAAATTGTCATTTTTATATGGATGCTTTCATCTTTAATCATTATCCTGCTTTTTGTCAAATGGAGCTCTCACATGCCTCTAACAGCACTTTCAAATAGAATAGAAATTGAAAGATTGCTTAACACAGCTATCTCTCTAACCTGTTGGCATATTCCCTTTGGTGCAAGACTAATCCCAACAGCATATTCACAAGTAGGCTATGAGCACTTTATGTGAAGAATAGATTGTGAAAATCATTTTTGCCTTAATTTTTGGTTGTAAGCTATTGATTAGGAAGAAAAAAAATTATGGTATTCATCATTTTGAGGGTATACTACTGAGGTGATTAATTTATAAAAAAATAACAAGAAAACTTAGTCAAATTATGTTTTATTTAGACTTAATTTTAGTGGAAATAATGCTAACCAGTTGCAGACTTAAAATGGCAACACATTATTGTCAGTTATTTGTACAGTTGATTTTTTTATTCAGATAACAAAATGAAGACTCCTGATAAAAATAAATAAAACATTTATTTGTGGACATAAATAATATATTTATGAGGCACAGTAGGGAATATTAACAAAATAATAATATCAAATACATTTATGAAAGGATATGAATAAAAGAATAAATCAATTCATCAATTCTTAACGACAGCACTCCTCTTAAGACACATAAGTCACTCTCACCTAAAAGGCTTCATGAACTACAAATTCATATTTGTAAATAAATTCAGCATTGGTTTTGTTAAATTGTGGACAATTAAAAACAATATCAAAGAAAGCAATTTAACATGTCATTTGTAAAAGAATCTTAAATAACTATTAAAGATAATCTCAAGATTAGATTTGATTATGATTTTTCTGTACCGGGTACATTAAATTAAAGGACAATTCTTTCCTAGATATTTCCTAGATCTAATAAGTTGAAAAAAAAAAAACTTGATAGAAATAAAAAATTATTTTTGATTACCTTTCACATATATCTATACAAAATGGTAATTTAAGCTTTATTTTAATTAAACTTTCCTTCAAGCTCTATAAATATATCTGGGGTGTAAAATCCTTTTAAGTCTTGATTATTAACAATGTTCTCTATACTATATGATATAATTATTTTAGTTTTAGAAATTAAGAAAAGAAATAAAATCATACATTTTATTTTTAAAATTAACAAACACAGCATGACTCAGTGTGGCATGACTCGACTAGATGACTTGTGATGATGTCAAGTAATAAAGAGTTGCAAGTAAAAATATTGGTATCGATGAACCACAGAATGGAAATACTCTACTAAACATTAATAAATGTATATAAATAAAGGTGATCAACATCAAGAAATATGAACACATCTTGTGCAGTTTTTATTACATGGGTTTTGAAATCCCTAACATAAATTTAATCATGTCCAAAATGAGTAATCAGCAATACACCTGTTCGTGTCTTATTAACCTGTTTTATAGGCAACATATGAACACACACATGGGCGCCCGCAGAAAACATTGTAGGGGGGGGGGGGGGGAAAAAAAAAGATAAA
>CAXITT010000008.1:1517043-1573021 GCA_964033795.1 Lymnaea stagnalis
GCAAAATTTTTTTAGTAATGTTTTAATATAGTTTTAATTTACTGTAGCGTATTTGTATGGTGAACGAACGGACAGGACATCAGCTAAGTTACTTTCTCTTTATTTTCTCTTTACTTTAATAAATTTTTGTCTAAAAATTTTTTATCCAATCAATCCCCCTTGCCCCTACCTGCGGGCGCCCATGAACACACACCTATGCTACCAAATCCAGACAAAAATCTGCATGCTCGATGAAAAAAATTATTAGATTTTCAAAGAAAACTGTTCAGCTTAAAATTGTGCATGAAATTTAAGGTAAAGAAAATTAAGCCAAACTGGTAACTATATTGATATTTTTATTTGTTTAACAGGCTGCAGTGTAAATAATTATATAACAAAGATAAATGCTAAGATCTGAAAACATTTTAAATGATAAAAAGCATATAATAATTACTTTACTCAACTAACAATTACTAAAGATTTGAATGTTAAACATGAGCAAGGACCTATTGAGTCAGCCTAGACAGGAGATTAGCAATTATTTAAGGGATCTAAGGATCAAGTTCTATTTACACATTAACAGCCAGAAGAAGAGTGATGCTCCCCATGGGTGTTCCAGCAACTAATAAAGTTTACCTATCACCAACAAACATTTTAATTAAAATTTACAGCAATTACTCATAAATACACTTACTTGTTTATATATGCATATGTGTATGATATTAAAAAAATTGTGCCATCATAAAGCATTAAGAAAACATTTAAAAAAGGACATTAAATAATAGAACACGTATAACGTTTTTGTTTAAAGGGAGCAGTTGGACGATATAATTGAGTAGTATTAAGGCCAGTGAAAAAATTTGTAAAGCACCATGCTAACCATTTCATGCACTTTGTGTTTAAAATTGCTTATAAATTTAAAAAAAAAAAGCACTCAATCAGTTATGGTATGAATGAAATAAATGACACTGTAAGGTCACTTTAGGTTAAACTAATCTCAGCTGCCATCCCTTGGTTTGTAACTCACCAGTCAGTAGTCTATGTGCAAAAAACACAGTTGACCCAGTCATTCTGATTAGCATCCATCATGGTAGCTATTGTCAGATTCTCCAAGTGGGTTACCCAACTTTGATTTTTAATTAGTGAAAGCCCATTCAAATTTAACTATGATCTATACTAATGTTTGATAAATTGCTACAAGATCATTCTATTGTAAAAGTATCTCTCAGTAATAGAAAGGAAAGTCCACAAGCAGTGCAGCTGAATGTCTAAAAATTCTCTGAGTGCAATAGAAACACATGCATAGATCATTCATCGAATATTTTCATTTTAAAACCATCATTTAGACTGACTTGAGGCATTGTTGCTCTAATCATCACTAACCAGTGAGATTTTTTTTGTGCTCACTGGTTAGTGAGCTAAAATAGGCACGTATAACTTTTTGAAACTTATTCTCTGCAATTAACATTCATTTTTTTACTTCTCCTGATTCAAATAGCAAACTTAAATGCCACCTGTACATCTTGAGATTGTGTAATACGACACACATCTATAAAAACCGCAAATGCTCCTGGATAAAATTGGTGCTTTCTTTCTTGCAATTAAAAAAAGTTAATTAAAACCAAGTAATAAAACTATCATCAGCTATGAAGGCTCTTAAAACAACATCTACTAAACTGTCTTGCAATGTGAATTTAACATGCTGGTAACAAGCAATTGAGAGGTCCAGAGGTAGACCAAAGTGTAGCATGCCACTGTCCAGTTTTGTGCGGTGCAGTTTCCAGCCTGTAGATGCATTATCAATGCTGTGATGGTTTGGGGGGTACAGGCGGCGGTGTGTCATCTCCTTCTACTAATGGGGAGGGTGGAGTTGGAGGTAACGGCTGTCAAGACAAACACATCTATGTACCAGGTGTTATACAACTTACATTTTAAGTAGCATTCAACATGGTCCAACAAAACAGAAAGCAATATCCCAATAATAAATGAGTTATCAAAATCTAATTAACTTGAATCTTGAATGTATGCAGAAAAAAATGCAGAATCCACTTACGAATATCAAAGTTGCTAGGGGAATGGATAACAAGAATCAAATCTTATTTAAGTTTAGTAGTAACATCATTATATTAATCATTGATATAAATCGTCATGGAAATCTGTTGAGCATATGAATCAGAACTCCTCAGTTTTAGATTTGTTGAAGATTTTGCTGAAGATGCTCACCTTCTGCCTGTTAGTTTGACTGATGGAGGACGCCCGGCGCACAATGTCCCCTGATTGGTTCATGTAGTCACTGTAAGACTGTTTCTCTGGCAAGGGGGGAGGGGCCTCATTGGTGGCAAGTTCATAAGCAGTCACTGCAGCCACCAAATCATTTTGTTCTATAAGTGACAAAGAAATTGTATGCAAAAATGAAACATAGGCAACTGTAAATTTAAAAAGTGATGTTAGGACCATGTTGATGAATCACCACAGCAAAGTGGTCCAGGATGCAATGACTAATGACAGTTGAGAGGGTGGATACAGATTGTATTGTCGGGGAATCTCTTAAATACCATGTGCAGATGCCAAATAAAATGGGACAGGGGACAGAGCATGCTGAGTTATTGAGCTCTTCTTGCCAGATGTAAGATAATAATACTTGTGTACAATGGGGTTAAGATCTGCGATGGGTTAAGATCTGCGATGCGCACAGCTAGGGTTAGTGCCGACAGCTGCAGGTCAGGATTTCTGCCGCCCCTTCAATGAAAAAAAACTGCATTTGGCCAAAAATGCTGCCCCTCAATATAAAGAAAAGAGTGGGTGGACTGCGTCCTACCGTCCTACGCTAATGGTTCAGATGTAGTTAATAAGACCTGCACATCATGGTCTTACTCACAAAACATCACTTATCAAATGGTCTTCAAAATTAAAAAAAACTGACTCTTCAAAATTAAAAAAAACTGACATCATTTTAAAAAACCAAAAAAATTATTATTTTAAAACTGTTATTTCACACGGGGAAAAGGCCATTGGATTTGAATCATAATCAAAGACTTATATGTTACAGTTTAATTTTTAAGTATTTTTTTTTTAGTAAAAGCCATTTCATTTAAAACTATAACTACATCTCAATTCATCAAACTATGTTGATGCACACAGACAGTTGTTTGGGACGTCATTCATGAATTTGTGGGCAGTACTGACCTCCTGATAGCCTCGATGATGTAAGACTATTGGTGCTACCAGAATGGGGATAATTATTGGTCAGCTGTGCACTCGGTGGTCTACTTGGGCGTCGTTCTGTGTCAGGTCTTGGTGGGCGTTTTGGGGTAAGCTAAAAAAAATTAGTTAAGAAAACAATATGAAATCATGCAGACCAAACTTATGAATTACATATTGGAAAATATCTACAAAATATTGTATGATCACATTTTTATATTGCATTAAAGTATCCTGAAAAATCATAAAGCTTGTGAATCAAACCGTGTTCTCTGGAAATTAAGACTCAGATTTAAATATTTAAAATTCATGGTATAATTATGGTGATGTTAAAACAGTTTAGTAAGGTTAATTTTTTGAATAAATTTTAAGCCATTCATATTTTAAAAGGTTGATTTTAAAATATAAATTTATAATGCTTTTTTTTAATTTATTTAAAATTGTTTTTTTTTTTTTTTGAGAATTCAGGATTTAAACCAAAGATTTATTTAACAGTGCTTAAAAACGGGAAAACTATAAACTGAAAATGAAAGATGGCAAATATAAATAAAAAAAAAAAAATAAAAACATTCATATTTTAAAAGGTTGATTTTAAAATATAAATTTATAATGCTTTTTTTTAATTTATTTAAAATTGTTTTTTTTTTTTTTTGAGAATTCAGGATTTAAACCAAAGATTTATGTAACAGTGCTTAAAAACGGGAAAACTATAAACTGAAAATGAAAGATGGCAAATATAAATAATACAAATAAAATACAATATATATTCTTTTTAAAAATTAAAACCACATCTATTTTACAAGCAAGTTTAATAGGAAAAAAAGAACCACAAAAAAAAAGAAATGTTATATTATTTTGTATATAAATAAGTTGCTCTAAACAAAGATGTTTTTTTCCTAGTAAATGTAATATTCATTTTTTTTTAAAAGAAGAAAAAAATGGGTATATTGTGTTAGATTTTTAAAAAATGTTATGGAAAACCTTTTTCTCTTAAAAATGTGTAAAAAAAAGAGAAATAGTGAAAGGCTGTAATAGAATTTTTTTTTAATTCAAAAAACAAAACCCAAACAATATCCTTTTATTAGTATTATAAAATATTCCATAATTTATGAACTGACTGAGTAGAACTGTGATTTCCTAATCATAATTGGCACATCTGTAACTCTGGACGTAGCTGAAGGCTGTGTGTAAATTAGGAAATGTATTTTGTCTTTTAATGTAGGTATAAGAAATTTAAGGGAACAAAATGGTTAAAAACAGATCTGGTAAGTTATCTGATAACTGTGAACAAATATAAAAATTCTTTAAATTGGTCTTCAAAATATCCTTTAATTACTTTAAACAGAAAAGGAAAATACAAGGGAAATGTGGTAACCAATGGTTTCAGCCACCATGGATAGCAACTGAATGTGTAAGTTACTTCCTTCTACCAAAAACAAAAATGGAGACAACTGTTAGATAAACTAGGGGAAAGTACAAGCTTGTTAAGTTTAATAAACAACTTGTGCCACATCTATTCCCATTTTGTCTTGTGAAATCAAAAGGTCAAAATTAAAGCTATTAATGTTATCAAATTTATGAGATGGGTTTTTTTTTTTTTAAATATATACATATTAAAGTGACAAAGTTTCAAAATGGTGGATATTGTTTTTATGTAAACACATAACTTTCAAAATATTATATAAGAGAGGTGTGGGTATAAAAATATTTCAATCAACTATAAAATGGGATAGTAATGATGCTCTTGAAAATTAAAAGAATTATGCATTCCATTGTTGAACTGAATAACTGATCATAAAGTTTATAAAAATATGGCATAATATTGTGTTAGAATTAAAGCAGCGTCCTAAATGAATAATCCAGATAAGTTATGGGGTTTTATATATTATGGCATGCCAATCAATAATTGGTTTTATATAACTTGTTCATGATTTTTCACCAGTATGTTATGTTTGCAATATGATCACTTTTACTAGATCATCATCTTCTTTGCAAAACTTGGGAGCTCATTTTTTGTTCTTGCAGACTTCTCAATCACAAAATAAAATGAGTAAAACAGAGTAGGGTTAAACCTGAAAAAATAAACGCAACAAAACAGCAAACTTGTTGGCAGAAAGCCTTCGTCAGCGAACAAAACAACAGAAAAAACAGTATAAAAATATAAAATAGCACTTAGCTGGTAAGTAGTATCTGTGGGCAGCAATAGAAGTGTAGCACACTTCTATTGCTGCCCACAGATACTACTTACCAGCTAAGTGTTATTTCTTATTTTTATTTTTATACCGTTTTTTCTGTTGTTTTGTTCGCTGACGAAGGCTTTCTGCCGACACGTTCGCTGTTTTGTTGCGTTTATTTTTTCAGGTTTAACCCTACTCTGTTTTACTCATTTTATTTTGTACTAACCTGATTGCAGTCTCTCCCCTTATTACCCCTTCTCAATCACAAAAGCTATACATTTATCAAAACCATTTTCAAATGTTTTCAATTTTCCAGTTAGATTTGCAATCAAGATTTTTAACCGAAATGTTTTTAACAAACCATAAAAATTATGACCGCATTAATAGTGAAGTTACAAGATGAGTCCAAGTGAATGTCATTGATTTCAAGTTAGCCAAGTGATCTTATCATTTTTTTTGACAGGCTTTGTGTTGGAGAAATACATTTAACAGTGAAAAAGATTTATATGAAAAGGGTGAATATATTTTTACAATAAACAAATTATTTTCACTGGTTATAACATGCTAAAAATAAAGTAGCAGATACACTTTTTTGTGAGCAAATCTCTAAAACAAATATTCAAATATTTTTCTCTTAATCTGAAAAACTGTCAACTTTAAAGTATGCAGTGCGGATATTGCAAATAGATCTGGGATTATATTGGGGCCAAAAAAATGGTTTAAGTCATGGGTGGGGTGTGAGCAACCATGAAATAAATTGATAAAACAAGAAAGGCTAAAAGAAGAGTGCATCTGCTAATGTAAATCATAAACTAAGGCCAATGGTTTACAAGCATACACTGTATACAATACCGTGCACATTGTGGTAGTGTGCTGCTGACTCTTATACTCTTCTAATACATATGAGAATGTTGTTAAGCATTTATTTCTGTACATTTGGTAGATACATGAATAAGTTCACATTTTACTTGATGAACATGTCCTCTGTGGGATGGTAACAATGGTGCTTCATGAAAACTTTCAGTGCATTAGATATTGTTTTAGATCACTCTATTTTGATGCTTCAAAGAAGTTTGTAATTTCAGTTGAATGTAGAGCAAAAGTATTGTTTTAAATAAACTTCAATTACACTTTTTAAAAGCCTTACTATTTGTGACCAAAAAAAGAGATAGTTTCAGAAAACTTTAAACATTTTAGACTTAGGTAATTGTTCGCAATTTTAAATGGAGTGATTAAAAAAAGTATATTGTATATAATTATGGACAAGTGCCACTAGTGTTTTGTTACCTCACAATAAAAATAAACTGCTGTGTTTTAAAAACTTCAAAATGAGCAATAGTCTTACTATTGAGATTTCTATCTTTTTAAAAACTTCCAAATGAGCAATAGTCTTACTATAAAGATTTCTTATCTTTTTTTGCCTCCCACAAATGTGTCACTATTAAAATTTTTTAAAATAATTTGTTTTCCCCAGCAATGACCATTACCCCAATTATTTTTTCAATGTTCATCTCGCCCTTTTTGTTTTTTGGATTACATTCGCTTGGTTTTTTTTTAAAAAAAAGGAGCTGCAGTCTTTGACCTCAATTTTTATGAGTTAATCATGAGCTACCATATGAAGTCTTAAGAACCAGATTTTACTGAAAGCTGACCAATGAGATAGTCCGATTGGCTGATAAACTAAAGGCCTTATTAATCATGCCAGCACACAAACACAATACACATGCCTGTTCGCTAAGCTCAATGGGTGAGTCAAGTGAGTTACGTTGTGAAACATCTGACAACTGTTCAGTGACTTGGGAGACACGTTTTTTCAGCGTGCTCAGGCTGACCTTTGACTGGGAGCCGGATTTACTACTGGCTGATGAGTTGGACTTGTCCTTGACCCAGACAGATTGTGATCGAGTGGCTGTGGTGCGTGGAGTGCTAGCACTGCTTGGAGAGGGCCTAGACGGAGAGCAAAAATCTTTAAATCAAAGCTGGGGGACAAGAACAACACAATCTATCAAAATAATTACAAAAAGGCACTTGAAAAAAAAAATGTTACAACTAAAATTAATTATGAATTTATAAATAAAATACTAAATTTTATAATTGGTGTGAGTAGTACTGGTGAGATAAGACATATTCAGATATTTATTTAAATCAGATATATTGGGATAAACAGAAATTAGAATTAACGAAACACAAAAAGAGGAAAGCCAAAATTAGTATGAAGAGTTATGTTACCATGCATAATGTCTACGCACAATAATGAGAAAGCTGATTCTTACATAATTTCTATAAACAATAATGAGAAAACTGAAAAAACAAGAGAATTCTGATTCTTTTGTCCAAGGAAAAATATGACATTTGTAAAAAAAAAAAAAAATTGTACAAAACTAAAAGAAAGCAGTTGTAGGGTCAAATCAAATTTCTATTATAAAGAAACTCAAGAACATTTAATTTACAACAAAAAATGTATAGTTTGTTACTTGGGTAGGCAGTAACCCATGCAGTAACTCAAGGTGTCCCCCAGTGATGCCACTGGCTGTTAGACATATGATACTTGTTAATGCAGTAGTTATAAATTATGTCAGAAATGTGTTTATCAAATGCTTCAGCGCGTTTGAATGTTTTCATTTCTATATTTTGGAACATTAATCTATCAATGTTTTTGTATGTATTGCATGACAAAAATAAATGTTGCTACTTTAATACATCTTAAAAGATGTTCATGTCTTTTGCATCGTTTCAAAAAGACCACAGGTGGTTGACAATGAGCTTATTTGTCTTGGGCACCCCCTTCCCACACTGCTGTAATATATTCATGCCTATAATTTAGCAAGTATACAAATGTATGCTTTCTATAAAATGAAAATTAAAAAACCTAGGTAATAAAAATTGTTTAAAAATATTATGTTGAGTTCTTCCCAGTTCATTTATATACTTGATTTTCATGCTAAGAAGTTATGAGGGCTACGGTAAGTCAGGTACAGTTTTTAAGATGGATAAAGTTGTTAAAAAGCTTTGCATTTCTAATGTTAGAGCTATGGATAGGTTTTATGTTAGAATCATTTCACACAGTGGAATTGATTGCATTTAGAAATGAGCTACGAGTACACTGAGGTATTATTTCTTATAAATTTTTATGTTAGAATAATTGCATAGGATTAATAGCTTTAAGTCATTTAGATAAGACTTTTCCTTAAGGCATTATTTCTAAGACAGTTGTAGGTTAGAATCATTTCATACTATTGATAGCTTTAAGAAAAATTAGATTAGACTTCGCCTAAGGTATTATTTCTAAGACAGTTGTAGGTTAGAAATAAGTCATAATTTGACAAACTGTAAGCTAATGCTTGGATTAAATCACGGCTTATATGTATATATATTTAGATTTATACTACCAAGGTTTTACTCCTAATTGTGGTGAAATATTTTTGTCTGGTTTGAATGATCTGTGAAGAGCAAAATATCAATTTTCAAAAGTCAAATGAGCCATACAACATGCATGTAAAAGAAATTTCAATAAAATGTTTAAAAATTAATCACGGGCTTGTGGTAAACAGAAAGTTACAAAAAGCATTCATGTTAGTTTAAGAAATAAAAAATATGGTCTACCCAGGACTTTAAGGCAGGTGCATGCTCTTTTCTGATACGCATGCCAGTGTTCATAATAAAAAATTTCATTTGTGTATTCAAAATTGACCATCTTGACTGTTCTTCTTGGATGTGGGAAGCATAATAAGCAGTTTTTTTTTTATTGCTGATAACTAAAATGAATATTGTGATCAGTCGTGAGCTTGTACTGCCATTTAGAAGAAAAAAAAATGACAACATAACAAAAAACAAAACAAAAATGTCAAGAACTGAAAGACAAAACGTCATGTGACTCGCCACCAATAATTACCTGAGTGTTTTATATTTAATCCAGCTGAAGATAATTGAGTAATTAGAGTCATTAGCTGTTTATAGATTGATAAAATATTTTCAACAAATCACCTCATCATACACCCACCAGGTGTTTCATGTGATGAACATCTTCTATATTGTGACATTACAACATATCTAAACAGGGCTAATGACCATGCTATGTTCATTTTCCCATCAATGACTTTAAATGACGTGCTCAAGACTAATGAAAAGGAAGAATTTTTTGGAGGATTCACAATTGATGACATGCTGAATTGAAATTCTCATGCAACCATGCATCATTTTTGTTTTTTACCATGACAAGAGTCAAAACCTTCACAAGCAAATCTTATGTACAATGATGTCTACCATGACAAGAGTCTAAGAAATAGAACCTTCACAAGCCATTCTTATCTAATAGTGATGTCTACAACACTTCTTTAATTTTTCTATCAAAGCCTCAAAATGGCACTGCTAACCTTTGCCATTGAAGGGTTGATGCACTAAAACACTTCACACAGAATAGCAAGGGGGTGTTAGTGAAATGGTGTTTCAAGTGGGGTTTGCTCTGTGTTGCATAATAAGGAAAATGAAAGCTACCAGTATTTCATTCTTCTTGTCCTTTAACTATAAATCATGTAAATTAAATTGTAAGGAAAATTGTATTTGCGTGAACCAGCTTATCAATTTTATTAATTTATATTGCATTTGCGTGAACCAGCTTATCAATTTTAGTAATTTATAACTCTATCTGAGCTTTCTTTAACACTCAGTTCAAAATATACAATTTTAAACAGTGAGTGTTGGTTGCTTACTTAGTCAATTGTTTTTTTATTTGTAGTAATCTGTCACATTCTCAGATTTGCAATTCAGAAAATCTGTTGACTTTAATTTAATGAAACAGCTAAACAGTACCAAAACCTTTCTACAAGGACTTTTGTGTTTCCAATCCCCCTTAACCGAAGAAACCATAAATCTGTACTTTCTTATAATTATGAAAAGGATTTTTAACACTGTTATTGAAGACTGTTTAACCTTGTAAAATTGCATTTCAAAATAGAACTGAAAGTTTCCAACATGGCTACTCACTCGCTTGTAATGTTGAGGCTACTAACAGACAAATCACTCATGCGATTTGAGGATGAACTAGGGAGGGACTGGTTCCGACGAAGTGTGGCACTCATGAAACCTTTGTCAGCAACCTGGTGTTAAAAGCCATATTAACAATTTAACATGCAGCAAATAAAGAGGAGTCATGCAGCAACACTGTTAGGATGTTACTAGTAAGTCACAAGTTCCGGCCATCAAGTAACAGCAACATATTTTACATTTTTGTTATCAGTTATGGAACTGGCTTCTGACACCCAAGGAAAAAAAGTTAAATCCCATGTAAATATTCAGAGCCCTGCCAGTGCTGCCGCAGTGTTCATTATTAAAGTTTTAAAATAAAGCATTAAATCACGTCACGCTGACAAGCACCAAGCCATTCATTGGGTGGCTATTGCAAAATACCACCAAAAAAAACCATTTTAACCCACAGACTTTTTACCAAGGAGTCTTAAAAACATAATTTCAATTTATAAATCATAAAAGAAAATACTTTCAGGAAAATCACACAAAATAAATATTTAAAAATTGGGCATTAGTCAAAAGTTTTGTTTACTTTTAAAACCAAAGACATGACATAAACAATTCAAAGCATTGTTATTGGAAAAGCCTTAATATCACTATGTCTGGTTTCCAATGTTAGATATTTTAATAATAAATTGTGTTAAACTGATCCTTACCTTTATTCCATATTCTTTCTCTATCATGTTGCACATCTGTGAGAAACGTTGTTCCATGTGAGAGTGGAAAGGCTGCAGGGATTCTGGTGCCTTGCTTTTGTGCACAAGCAGTCCATCCCGTAAAATTGTTATCTTAACAACAAAAATGGGATAGGTTTAGTTGAGGGCCATTTTCTTCAGTCTATTAAAAATCCTTGAATGTTTTAAGGTTGAAATTTGAAGAAACTATTTATCATTATTAGAATATAAACATGATACAAAAAAAATGTCTCATAATGAATCTTAAATTTCTTTCAGGCCACATTAAATGTGCACAAACTAATTTAAAACATAATTTTTTTATCAATAATATGAAAATAATTAAAATGTGAAATTTTAAATGAATATATTGTGATAAAATTTAATTTCTCATTGTTGCTCTAAAAAAAAGAAATTGTACAAAAACACACCTGCTCAATCGTCACTTCTTTTAACCTTTCTTGGAATAAATGATCAAAATCTCCTATGTAGAATTCCTGCATTGATGATCAACGATGAGTATTTCATATAATTTATGTGAAACGCTGTCTATCCAAAATTTTCAATACATCAAACTGTTTGATGATCAAATGTTATTAATGCGCATATTATGTTGTAAGTTAAGTCTTACCATTTAATAGATAAAAGTTTTGTCTTAATTCCAATCTTATGCAACCATTTAATCAGACTAAAAAATTGTAAATGCAGTCTGTTGTGAATAAATATATGTTAGTTGCTTTAAAATGTCGCTTACACAGATCCTAAGGGTTTTTAAAAAAAATAGTTTAAAAAGCTTAAATACCTTATAATTAGCAATTCCACCACTAACTGCAGGGTCTACAACTCCATTGAGCTGCATGCCAAGGGGATCTACTCTTAAAGAAGAATCAATCCTATGCTGCTCTATCAGAGTGATCAGTTTTTTGTTCTTTTCTTCCATTGTTTCAATAGCATTTTCAATGGGACTCACAGAGAACTGTTAAAGATTTAAATTGTGAAACTCAAGTACAAAATAATGCTAAGTTGGTTGCATTTAAAAGGCTCCAGTAGAAAAGCTATATCATTTTTTTAAAAACAACTCTAAGCAATTGAAATGTGCAATTTATAAATTGATTTTTGTGTCATGTCTTGCATCTCCATAATATACTTGGACTTAAAAGTTATACACTGAAATGTCTGTAATAAAGCTTCAAGCAAATTTATAATTTGTAACAAAGTTAAAATGTAAAGAGCTCCTCACACATATACACAACACAGTAACAGACATTTGAGTTTTGTTTTTTACACATTTAAATACTCACAACTTCTGTTTCTATTACAGGGTACCATCCCACGATGCCAGGAAGAGGATATGATGTTTTCAGATTAGTTCTTTCCAGCCACATGTTCTAAGATCACAGAAAAGGTTTAAATTTGTTCAATTTAATTTAATAAATGAGTTAGGTTT
Source organism: Lymnaea stagnalis (assembly GCA_964033795.1). Classification (NCBI taxonomy): domain Eukaryota; kingdom Metazoa; phylum Mollusca; class Gastropoda; family Lymnaeidae; genus Lymnaea; species Lymnaea stagnalis. The sequence continues at coordinate 1,529,547 of CAXITT010000008.1, forward strand.
TATGAATTAAGGTTACCTTTTATTTTGTACTTCTTCCTAACTAAAATAATCAAACAGCAAGTTTGAATTTTCATTGCGAAATTATACAATCTTGCACTCATTAATTAATTTTAAACCAGTCATTGTAACAGAAATGGTTATAATATAAAAACTTAATTTTTTTAGAACATCATTTTAATTAGTTTTTATGAACAAATTTAGTAAATCAATAAACAATGATTTAGAAGCTCATGATTTACCTCATCTTTCTTAAAAACACAATTAAAATTAAATATTTTTAATATCTATATGAATAGATTTTTATTTTATATAAATATATACAAATATATATTTTGTTTATATGATACAATGCACACTTTAAAGGGGAAAAATTACCCTGAAGCTTTTAAAGTATTGCAAAAAAAAAAAAAAAAAAAAAAGAATTTTTTTTTTTGTTAATATTTTTATTTTATTTTATATAAATATATACAAATATATATTTTGTTTATATGATACAATGCACACTTTAAAGGGGAAAAATTACCCTGAAGCTTTTAAAGTATTGCAAAAAAAAAAAAAAAAAGGCATTTTATTTTCTGTTAATATTTTTTATTTCCTGGCGTCAATTTCTTAAAAAATCTTGTGTAACAAACCGTAACATCACTTGAGCCTTCTTCTTTCCTCCGAGAGAAGGTAAAGTTTTGGACCTCATTGACGCGATAGTACTTTAGAATTTGTTCACTAATCGTACGTCCTTGAAATCTTTCTTTCAAGTCCATCATAGGGCTGACAGCATTAATTTGGAGAACTTCCACGAGTTCAGGAATATTTTATACATGTATAAACATTTATATCCTCATCGCACATAGAAAAGAGGTTTTAATCAGTTGACGGTATAACTATATATGATATAATTTATTGAAAATGAGTAAAGAGATAAGGCATTTAAAAAATGTGTGTATATTTTAATTGTGTGGATTTTTGTAGCAGCATTGTTCTGCCTTAAGTGGGCATAATTAAGACATTTTAAAGTTTGAACTGTGATGCTATAATTTGTGTTTAAGAGACTTAAATTACATGTAGTCTATTGAATATTTCATTTTGTTCCCATATAAATTATGATAATATAAGGATACACTGTTTGGGAGATTCTAAGATGTCATCCTCTGGATAATCCAGTGTTTTCATCAACTAGAAGAGAGAAATGATCAATCAAATTAAATATGTTGAGAAAAACAAATTTAAAAGACTGAATCTTCTAAATTATGATGTATTTAAGAATTTGTTTAAAATAGAAAAAAATACACTGGATTATTGAAAGTTATGATGAATTACCTCAGCATTGGGAAACAGATTCTGCATTCTAGCATTGAAGTCTGCCAATCTTTCATATTCTTTACCTCTATAAATAAACACTTTGTTCTGAAAAAAAAATGTTTAAAATTTTCACAAAATTCATGGCCGTTTTTACTAATTATTGAATAAATACAAAAAGTTATTAAATCTTTTTGAAGTGAGTAAGAGTAGAATGAAATAATGTACCTGTAAGAAGGAAGGAAATCCATGACCAAAGTAGCCCACACGGAAATACTCTGGCTCAGGGCGCATTTGTTTCATAATGCAATCATACAGCTCTGCTTGCCTTCTCTAGAAACAAGAATGAACATTTTCAATGTATTTCATACAACAGTAGAAAAGGGGGAGGGCAGAAAAATATTTGAAGAAAAAAATGGCTACAAAAAGTGTATTTTTTAAAGTCATGAAATATATTTAGATTTATAATGCAATTCTTTTGAATTATATTAATTATTGCCTAGACTTTAAGCGAAGTTTAGGAAGTACTTAGTTTAATTCAAAAGAATTGCCTTAAAAAATCTGTATTTAATTTTGAACATCTTAAAATGTTCTTCAAACTTTTAAAAGGCAGCTCTTAAAAAGATTTCTGTGACTAGTAATTGCCTTTATCTAAGTTGCATACATTTAATCCATTCTAAATAGTCACTCAATATTAAATATTAAAGTGAAGTCTAGAGTTGGAAAGATTTGATAGTTTCTTACCAAGATTTTTCCAAGGCTGACATAGTCAAAGACGTCATCTCTGTAAAGCATACACAACTCTTCACACAGCTCAATGCCTTTCTCCCACATCTAGAAGGAGAGAATTGACATGAAGGTGTTAACAAAGCAGTGGTAAAATACAAGTGTTTAAGATGGGTACAAGATGCAGTTCAGGACCTAATGCCTTGTACCTGGTCAAATGATTTGGTTGCAATGAAGATTAAAAGAAAAGACATTACATAAAATTTTTGTTAAAATAAAATTTACTTTAAAATGAATTTATCTGCATTATTAATTTTAATTAATCCTTTAGGATGCTGGAATCAATTCCAACAGCCACAGTTCAATGAGCTTTTCAATTTCCACAACCACAGTTCAATGAGCTTTTCAATTCACATAGCCACAGTTCAATGAGCTTTTCAATTCACATAGCCACAGTTCAATAAGCTTTTCAATTCACATAGCACCAGTTCAATGAGCTTTTCAATTCACATAGCACCAGTTCAATGAGCTTTTCAATTCCCACAGCCACAGTTCAATGAGCTTTTCAATTCCCACAGCCACAGTTCAATGAGCTTTTCAATTCACATAGCCACAGTTCAATGAGCTTTTCAATTCACATAGCCACAGTTCAATGAGCTTTTCAATTCACATAGCACCAGTTCAATGAGCTTTTCAATTCACATAGCACCAGTTCAATGAGCTTTTCAATTCCCACAGCCACAGTTCAATGAGCTTTTCAATTCCCACAGCCACAGTTCAATGAGCTTTTCAATTCACATAGCCACAGTTCAATGAGCTTTTCAATTCACATAGCACCAGTTCAATGAGCTTTTCAATTCACATAGCACCAGTTCAATGAGCTTTTCAATTCACATAGCACCAGTTCAATGAGCTTTTCAATTAACATAGCACCAGTTCAATGAGCTTTTCAATTAACATAGCACCAGTTCAATGAGCTTTTCAATTAACATAGCACCAGTTCAATGAGCTTTTCAATTCCCACAGCCCCAGTTCAATGAGCTTTTCAATTCACACAGCCACAGTTCAATGAGCTTTTCAATTCACATAGCCCCAGTTCAATGAGCTTTTCAATTCACATAGCACCAGTTCAATGAGCTTTTCAATTCCCACAGCCCCAGTTCAATGAGCTTTTCAATTCCCACAGCCACAGTTCAATGAGCTTTTCAATTCACATAGCACCAGTTCAATGAGCTTTTCAATTCACATAGCACCAGTTCAATGAGCTTTTCAATTCCCACAGCCACAGTTCAATGAGCTTTTCAATTCACACAGCCACAGTTCAATGAGCTTTTCAATTCACATAGCACCAGTTCAATGAGCTTTTCAATTCACATAGCACCAGTTCAATGAGCTTTTCAATTCACACAGCACCAGTTCAATGAGCTTTTCAATTCACACAGCACCAGTTCAATGAGCTTTTCAATTCACATAGCACCAGTTCAATGAGCTTTTCAATTCCCACAGCACCAGTTCAATGAGCTTTTCAATTCACATAGCACCAGTTCAATGAGCTTTTCAATTCACATAGCACCAGTTCAATGAGCTTTTCAATTCACATAGCACCAGTTCAATGAGCTTTTCAATTCACACAGCACCAGTTCAATGAGCTTTTCAATTCCCATAGCACCAGTTCAATGAGCTTTTCAATTCCCACAGCACCAGTTCAATGAGCTTTTCAATTCACATAGCCCCAGTTCAATGAGCTTTTCAATTCACACAGCCCCAGTTCAATGGGCTTTTCAATTCCCATAGCACCAGTTCAATGAGCTTTTCAATTCCCACAGCACCAGTTCAATGAGCTTTTCAATTCACATAGCCCCAGTTCAATGGGCTTTTCAATTCACATAGCACCAGTTCAATGAGCTTTTCAATTCACATAGCACCAGTTCAATGAGCTTTTCAATTCACATAGCCACAGTTCAATGAGCTTTTCAATTCACATAGCACCAGTTCAATGAGCTTTTCAATTCACATAGCACCAGTTCAATGAGCTTTTCAATTCACACAGCCCCAGTTCAATGAGCTTTTCAATTTACATAGCACCAGTTAAATGAGCTCTTCAATTCCCACAGCCCCAGTTCAATGAGATTTTCAATTCACATAGCACCAGTTCAATGAGCTTTTCAATTCACATAGCACCAGTTAAATGAGCTCTTCAATTCCCACAGCCCCAGTTCAATGAGATTTTCAATTCACATAGCACCAGTTAAATGAGCTCTTCAATTCCCACAGCCCAAGTTCAATGAGCTTTTCAATTCACATAGCACCAGTTCAATGAGCTCTTCAATTCCCACAGCCCCAGTTCAATGAGCTTTTCAATTCACATAGCACCAGTTCAATGAGCTTTTCTATAAACTTCTTTATTTGCATGATTACCTTGCCCTGATCAAAGTATGAAATGATGTCATAGTAGAGTTTCTCCTTGAGTTCCCTATTGGTGATGGCATCAGGGTATTTGTGGTTCTGCAGCATAGGTGCCAGGGGGTCATCTGACCACTGAAGATAAGAGTTGATAGATTTCATGAACGAAACATTCAGTAAACACTACTTATGTTTACACACAGGGAAATCAAATGAACTAAAGATTTGCAGTTATTAATGAAGATCACTGTATATGATACTTTTTTTTTCCACCCAAGGCACACCTGGGTCCTTCTCAGAATTCTGTGACACACAAGTAAACACACCAATTATTTTTTTATTTTTTTTTTTAAATTAAGTTCAATATTTCACTGCTTATCTTGAATTATTAGCAAAATGCGGAAATTCTAGGGTATAAATCTTGGACTAAAACATGGAAAAAATCTAATAGAACTTTTTTACCAACATGCTTTTATCATATTGACGTGCCTATCAGTATGTGGTTTTCTGCCTCTATGAAGCATTATGTCACAGCACACCTACCATCATCTTTGCCGCACACTGGTGTGCCGCGGTACAATGGTAGATGTGCTGCACGGCAAACCTGTTGCGGATCTCTATTTTATTTGTTGGTATTTTGAATTAAGATGAAAAATAACATATAAATAAAGACATTTTCATAAGTTGGTCATTCTAAACAAGAAACATGAATTCTAAAAATTTGTTTTAACTATTTTTTATTAACATACCGGCATGAGCTTATTCTTAAAAATTATCAATCTTCATTTAGAAAATGTATTAGTTTTTATGATAATTCAATATTTCTATACACATTTTATTGAAAAATAGGAAAAAAAAAATGTGTCTGCGACCATCGGTAAACCTCAACATAATCACATTAAATAGACATAAAAATTTTAAAACATATCCATTCTTAATTTTTTTTTAAAATCATGTTTTGAACCTAAAGCTCTACACCAACCTGAAGAAGTTTAGTGTACAGAATAAGGGTGTAGGCAGCTTCTGTGTAGTTGTCACAGCCCAGATGCAGGTCACACAGTTTGTGAAGGTAGCGGATGTACATTTCTTGTCTATTTATTTCATGGTAAAAATCCTGTCAACCATTAACAAAAAAGAAAGAAATTAGTTCCCATAAAAGGGGTAAAATAAATCTTAATGTGAACATTAGAGTTTCAGTGATTTCATTGGTTTGTTTCATTAAGCATCAGAAGGATGGCTCATTGACATTTGGATAAAGTATCTGTTCATATGAGGTCAAATATTCTTTGACGAATTTTGATCATTAAAACAAAAACTGCAATGGATTGTGTTGAAAGGCAAGCACCTTATTGCAAAAAAACAATAAAGAAAAGCTTTTCGTATACAATTCTTTAATTCAAAAATATCCTTCCTAGAGCAACTTATTAACTTTATCTATAACTTGCAAACTGCTTCAAATGTGTTACTCATTACATTCAAGAGAATGATCACTAAAAACTTTCCATTCCCAAGAAATCAAAATCGCTTTGCGGAGTAAACCACATAAGGCAACCATTAATATTTTCATTAAATTAAAAAATGTCCCCAAGACATTTAGGTGGAAGAAAGGATAAATCTATCTCTGTTAAAGCTCCATCTGGATTCTTGGAGTCAAAAATCCTTGGTTCTCAAAACCACATCCCCTTCCCCCTACTTGAAATAAAAGACGCCAACCACTGACCAAGAGATTAACTATACAGCTCATCCTATGTTCCCTGATCTCATCTTGTATGATAGTTCTGTAGACCAACAATCTCTCCAACAAGTTGTGGATTATGATAACAAATTGCAGGCCTTGGTCACATAAGGTCTCATTGCCTTCGCACAGGTGATTCATTCTGGGAAATAATTTTTTTTTAAATTAAATAGAAGACAAACAAGAAAAATACAAAATAATTACCAAATTGTGTTTGAATGCAGGAAATAAGTATAAATATGTTACTATAATTGAATTCAGTTTAACTGTAAAAATTGTTATCTTTAAGATAATATGAAAGTACTTTTTTTTTTAGAGTTACATGAATTTTCTTTTCCTCTTAGGAAGCTATTAACACCTAGAAATATCTTCCTTTTACAAAAATAAAAGTTAAAAAAAAAATTATTAGTCTGCTAGTCAAGGCCCTGCAGTTTTTCCACATCATCATAATTTCTAAGATTGTTTAGGTATGTTACCTTGGTGATTAAATTTACACCAAGGTATGAAACAAAAGTTAATAAAGTGGAAATGTTAGATATACTAAGTTTGTCTTGCTTCACTGTCAGATGATTACATCAATGTTTCAGTATAACTGAATTCATCCTTACATCAGATGATTGCATCAATGTTACAGTTTAACTGAATTCATGCTTGCATCAATGTTTCAGTTTAACTGAACTCATGCTTACATCAAATGATTACATCAATGTTTTGGTTTAACTAAGCTCATGCTTACATCAATGTTTCAGTTTAACTGAGCTCATGCTTACATCAGATGATTACATCAATGTTACAGATTAACTGAGCTTATGCTTACATTTCAGAAAAGAGGTCCATGTACTGCTCATCTCCCCTTCCACCTTCAATCAATGTGTCCAACTTGGTGATCATCTCATTTTCAAACTTAAAGGGATACAATGAAAATGATATCATCTCATATCACAGATAAAAAGTTTAATAGAGTTACTTTTAGTAGTGAGAATATTTTTTTTTAAAAAGAGGATATACTGATATATATACTGTCACAGATGTTCACCTTTTCTTTCTTCCAAGAAACTGATTTATTAAAAAAGACTACATTTCTTAAACTAACTTTAACTTTAATAAACTTTTATACCTCATGAAAATTCCCCTGTATGCTGTTAGAGTTTGGAATGGGCTGTATGTACTCATGAAGCATCATGTCAAAAAATATAGGGATGGTTGCTTTTCTCAATTCTGAAAAAGGGGGGAAAAGGGGGGCCCAACATTAAAAAACATAATAATGAATATAGGAATTTTTCCCAAATGGAATGCCACAATCAGATTTCTGTCAACACTTATCTATTAAAAATAAAAATCAGACAATTGAATATAAATGATGTTAGTATAGTCTATTTCTATTTGTTGTATACATAGGAATGTTTTATCTGAGGTATATCAGGTGACAGGAAATGATAATAGTTATTTTTATTTTTGGATCAACTTTTGAAATATTATATAAAAGGTGTAGTGTGGGGGAAAATGCAACATAAATTTTTGTTTGTATTTTTTAAATGAAAGACATATTTGTGTTGTTTTGGTTAATTCTTCGTTTAACCCTTATCTCTATTTCTTGCTTATGAATTTACCTATTTCTGGTATTAATGTCATTTCCAGTATAGGACCAACCAGCTGTGGAATGAACTTAACCTTGTTTGGACCTGCAAAGAGAGGAATATAAATTTTTCTGAAAGAAATATTCAGTGACAGGGAAGATTAAATTTACTGACATATTTTGTTCTTACCTAGCACCAATTTTTTTAAAACTAAAATTTTGAGCTTACCTAACTTAAACCACATGGAACGAATTTCAAATCCAGTTTCTCTTCTCATGTCTTTGTATCTGCAAGTTAAAAAAAGTGCGTAATTTCACATCATTTTATTATTCAATTCATTTATAATTTAACTTTTAAAAAAAATGTTTTTCAATATGACAAGGTTTATTAATAACTTGTAATGATAGCAATATTATTTCAAAATACACATTTTAATTTAGTATTGAGATATATCTATAATAATTGAGGCAATGGATTCAAGTTTTGCAATGATATATAAGAACAAGGTATGCTAAACTTGAATTCATTGACAGGACAAAAGATTTTGAAGTTTCGGCTAAGAGCCTTGATCAGAAAACAAGAAAATGCAAACAAAACTAGTAATGAATGCAAGAGCTTGTTTTCTGATAAAGGCTCTTAGCCGAAACTTCAAAATCTTTTGTCCTGTCAATGAATTCAAGTTTAGCATGCCTTAGTCTTATAGATGTATAGCTGTAGTTGATATTTACAACAAAAAATATTTTTTAACCAAAACCAATCCAGAATGTTTAATTAGTCTTAAGAAACTTTAAGTGTCTTTCATTTAATTGCAGTAAGGTCAGTTCAAATTGATGTAGCATATTTTCCCCCATATTAAGTTTTGAAACTGACAATCATTAGACTATCTTTTAGTTGATGAAAATATTTTTCTTAAATTTTTCAGATGATTATCCATTTTTTCTTAAAAATAACTACTTTCTTAAAGATGTAATTCTAAAAAACAAAAAACAAGGAATACATTAGAATAGAAACGAACCTGGAAATAATTTTATTTCTCTTGGAGACTGTAAAATTGTCCAATTGCAAACTGTCTTGTGTTAAGAAGGCAATAGCACAGTGGAAGAAATTATTCCAAAGCTGAATTTAAAAAATGAATCGGTTAAACAATATTTACATTTCTGGAATTTTGTTAAAGTCAAAATGTGAAGTTACATTAATTGTAGCCATTAAACTTAAGAATCATTGAAAAAGCAAAAATTGGCAATTTACAGAATGAGAGCATCTCTGGTAAGGAATCAAAGAAGAATTACTTTCACGTTACCTGTTGTTCAAAAGGTGTAGAGAAATATTCATGGATGGTCGAAGCAAAAACTCTCAAAGCTCTCAGAATAACACTACGGAATGGATAAATAAAAACACTTAAATATGTGGAAATTTAACTTAAAAATTTTATACTTCAAAACTTCAACTTGGGATTTTTCATTTCTCTTTTAACCTTCGAACTGTGGCATGCATCATTCTGTGGTGTGGAGCTTTTTGGGTGTCTTTTGAAATTGCTTTAAATGACATAGAAATATTGATGCAAGACCCCAATAATTGTATATTTTTAGAAAGGTAAATGGATGGAGATAAAGTTGGCTATATTGCCCACCCTGTAAAAATTTTTTTGCTCAGTGTCCTTGACCTTGGAGTGCTCAAGAAAATAAAAATCGACAAATTGTCTTTCTTTTAAGTACTCATAACATCATTAATTTTTATGCATACACTTTAAACACAAATCTAAATGTTGTAGCCTATTCATTTATCTTTCAGAAAATGTATAGTTTGCTAAGGTTTTGATTACAATTAAACCTCTGAAAGCAATTTTAGAAATTTTAGGTCATGTATATAAGAAACTGGGACCACAGCTTAAACCTAGTACAAAATAAAAAATGTCAGGCAAAATAGTTATTATTGACTAGTAAACATTTAAAAAGAAACTGTGTAACTGATTTGGGTTGTTAAACTATAAAATTTATTAGTTCTGATCTATAATCTGTAGCTTCTGTGACTAAAATTCAGTCAGTCGTTGCTCAACCTCCGGGCCTGGCTCGAAGTCAAACAGTAGCCTCAGTAGACCTACTTCAGTATCATTAAGACAAGTATCAGATTCACGAAAAGAAGAATCTGAAGAGAGATGTCATGGGGAATGTTAAAATTATCATCAGTATCACTTAAATCCTCTCCCAAAAAGCTTTCAAAAATATCTATATTAGTTCTCGCACTGAAGGCCCGGCCATAGCTTCCGTCATTTTAGCTTTAAAAAAAACAGCGATATAAAATTCCGATTAAAAAGTACTTATTGTTAAGTTATCAAGAAACAGCTTGACCCGTAAGTTGATTTAATTATTAATAAAAGGAAGTGGCTATGATTTTGGTTAAATATTGGATTGGAAGTTGCTATCGGGCCGTGTTTTTTATCGGCTGATTTTTTTCGGCCGCCACAGCACAGAATGAGAATATCGGCCGATTTCAACGGCCGACCACAGTTCAAGGGTTAATGATGTAAAAAAGAATTATATGCTCAATGATTAATTAAACTTAAATCAAACCTAGAAAATGGTGCTTATTCCAACAAATTCCCATTATTTTAGTATGAAAATACTGTATTTTAAACATGACAGTGTTTCAAATATTTATTAGGATTTGGAAGGGTTGCTGATAATGTTCAGTAATTTTACACGGACAGGAAACAGTCTACATTTTTTTCCTGTTATCACAATAATAATGGAAAATTAAACTATTCAAACATCTGTAGGCTGTCAAAAACACACATCCCTACTTCCTGGTTAGACTCTTCATAGGCAGAATAATGGCATTATAATGACAAAACTGAAACATTTCATTTTTCTCACCTGTTTTGAACCATTATCATTTCTAACCAGTCCAAGGGATACACATTGCGGTGCACAAGATCACAAAATACACATAAAATTTCCATTAAGAAATCCATGAGATCAAAGCTGGTAGGGAAGCTCTTGATGTAGGATTTGTAGTGGGCATCTGTCATCTGGCGCAGCAAACTGATCATTACACCTACACAGTTGCCCTAATGGGGAAATATAGTGACAACAACTTAAAACAATGTTAAGAGAAATATTTTTTCATTCTTTTCAGTATATTACTTCAGTCTTTAAATTAAGTGCATGAGAATGAAAAGTTTTATAATCAATTTAAAGTGACTGGCACTAATCGAATTCATATGGTTTGTCATGAAACAGGAAGCTCTAATTGGGTCATTTTCTATAAATGTGGATTGGTTATTTAAGAAAATTAATCTTTAACTTTGGATTAATATTTGCTGTGGCACAATGAATCTTAGCAAAATTTTATTGTCTGATTTATGAGCAATAATTAGTAACCTAAATTAGGCTTAAAAGGACTTTTAACTAGTTTTTAAAAATGTTAGAAAAGAGCCAAAATTATAAGAAAATGTTAATTTTCAAATCTAAACATTAAATTCATTATATTCTGTCAACTTTTAAGATGAAAAAAAAAAAAGTTATAATTGCAAAACAAAAATTAATAATGTAAGAATAAAAATCAACAACCTATGAAGTAAGAAATACACTTGCGTAAAAAATTAAATAATGGGTGCATGAATGCAATAACATTTATAAGCATCCCTCACACATTGAAAAAAACAAAAAAATCAACACCACATTCACTATTTTCGAGAACTATACAAATCTTAAAGCATGCAAACATTTTGAGTTGAATGAAACTATGGTTTGAAACTTCCTTTGAAACTCATGCTGCTGAGAACAAACATGGCATGTTTTAGAATCTTGATTTCTGGCAAGAAGTTCTGGTTCAGTGAAAAGATCAGTGGAGAAATGGCAAAAATTTGTAGTGCAAGTTTATATATTACATGGACCAGAATGGTTCCCTGTATAACAACAATCTGAGAAGTCTGAAAACTTGAAACATGGCTCAATGTTAAGAATCAAGATTATTGGAAATGACTTATCTGTGGATGGCCATACTTACATTTGTTGTTTCAAATGAAACAGAAACACTCGGCGGGGGTTGATGCCCAAAGAATTGCTGCAAGACCAAGGCACAAAATAGCACCAATGTTGCACATTGAACAAAATACCATCACATGTCATGCATCATCAGAGCCAATTTTATTTAATTTTTTTTTTTTTTAAATATTGATAGCTTTAGTTTCACCAGTTGTGAAGTGTCATTTTACTTGTAGCTTTAGCTGGACAAACTTAAAGATGAACATTCTTTTAAAAAAAACAAAAAAACTTCCAAACTGGTCAGAGCATGATGTAATCTTATTTAATGGCACTGATCATTTTGGATTAAACTATGCATGTATTACATCACATTAAAAATTAGTTTACCAAGCATCAAATATAATTTATACTTATTGTAACTGTAAGTTTTTGGAGCTATAAAACATAAATAGTGCAAGTCTTTTCACTGAGGCAATTGAAAATAGCATGCCAAAGTATCAAAATATGAATCAGTGCAGTGTATGTACCATGCCTCTTTTTTCTAGTGATGATCAATGCAAATTTACTTTCATTTTATCTATTCCATAAAGTTTCTTTTAGAGGGAAGTTCTCCATTTTAGCCCTATTCAAAGTCACAGAAACTATAACTAAATTATTTCTTAATATTCAATGGTCATCACAATTAATTCAAAGAATAGAGACTAAGTCTAGGCAAATTATCTTTAAAATTGGGTCTTGGTTGATAGAAAGCCATAGAATTTGCAATTAAATCTTAGAATTTTCCACTAAAGCTGAGAATTTTCCATTAATGAGGGATAAGATAGGACAAAATAAGGGCGAAGAACTCACTGAACTATGATGAATTCTGTCTAACCATTTAATTTATAAGGATCAAACAAGCAACAATTTCCAGACAAATTAAGCAACAATTGTTTAAAGGCAAAAATTACTGTTGAAAATGACTTGAGTGTCACTACCAAAAAAAATAACTTCAAGACTTGCAAAATTTGTATCCTTACTTTGATATTAAATATAAAATATAAAGAAATGATATTTCATTACATTATAGAAATAGAGATCCTAAAATGTCCTCATGAAATCTTGACTCATGAGAATCAAAGGAAAAAAAGATAAAAAAATCATTTAAACACTTAATATTTAAAATGCGTACAACATAGTTCAGTGGTGCTTTATTTTATGTATTTATTTCAGGGTGGAATAGTGTCAGTTAGGGAGTTGAGTATAAAATATAAAGCAAATAACATTTTGGGCGCAATTATATCTTTATATAATGGTAGTATCAAGCATTGTTTAACATTAAACAAATCTTGATTAAATGAAACATAATTTACTAATTTTGTGTTAAAGATTATTTTATTTTTCTATGCAGAGAGTTCATGGAGTCTATTAGTTTAAAATACATGACTATTTCTAACGTAGGATATTCAGGAATAACGCTTTATGCATTATGATGTTGTTAATGTTTTTTGTGTGTATTATCTATAAATGCACCAAGGTAAATACATCTTGAATATACAGCGAGTTCAGGTGCATGGAATTATGAGCTTATGCAATATGACCAGGGTCAGCATAAATTTATTTTATTTTCAGAAGCAGCTGCATTTGTAGAGTTAGACTTTATGATGCTGAATGAGCTCACTCAACTTTATTAAATTGATTGTTAATAATATTTTGGGTTACTCTGCTCAAAGTTTTCTTTGGAAAATATGCTTGCTTCTTACACAGTATAAACTTTTTAAATGCTTACTCATATTTCTAAATCCTTCATTCAATTTTGTATATTTGCATTAAGGAGCAAAAAGTGTGGGCAATTTAATTTTAAAATTTAATGGGAAAGAGATGTGTACTAAAAATTGGGTTTCTACATTGAAAAAAAAAATCCAAATTTGTTATGAATAAAATTTGTAAAAATCAATATTTCAAATTGTTACAATAATTAGCAGTCTTCAAATTATTGATAGCCTAAAAGTTCTGTAAAAATCTTTTGTTAGATATTAATTCAGCATCTTTCATAAAAAAGCAAATGTGGATATTAATTCGATTTAGAAACTCTCAAAATTGCTGAAAAGTTTTTTTGTTATAAAAATTCAAAGAGTTGAAAGCTCTAAAAAAAATAATTTGTATCAAATTTAGTCTTAATACTTATATAGGAAACTACATCTGAGTGCAGCTACATCACTATTTGATTTACACACCTTGAGATATTTCTTGACCTTTATATATAATCAATATAACACTTATTATAGATTATTAAAAATGTTAGATAAAAATATTGCGTCACATTGATTATCAAATGTTCTTAACAAATATTTTCCTAAATTTTAAAATTGAAAATTTTAAAACATCATTTTTTCTATTAAGGCAACATTGCCAAACATTTAAAAAATCAAGTTATGCCTTTCAGATGTCATGAGATCAACATGCAATGCAATAGTCATTCAGTTTATTTATTTATTTAGGGGTGCCTCTACCATATGAGACACAAACAGATTTTAAAGAGATCCACACGCACATCAGCAAGACTAGCTAATATAAGATCTTTCAAGTCACACAAGATGCTTTGATACAAAAAAAAATGTGCAAACAATACAAATCATTAGATAGGGCTCTGTGGTGCCACAAATATAATTAACAAACTATTTCCGTTGGGTTAGCATTAAAGAAAATAGCCACAGTACAAACATGCAACAGTGATGCCAAGAAGCTCCCTAGAAATCAAAAGATGCAATCAAGGATCCCACCAACAAGGTAAATTTTCATATGCCTGTGGATAGTGTATGAAGCAAGTGTAAAAAAAAAAAAAAAGGATTTAGGCTATGCAAGACAGTGACATTTATAAGATTGTTTTCCTTAGTGATGCGATGACTGGATTTAAAACAGCATTTTTTTTTCTCCTTCAATTATATTACAGTTTTAATTCGTAGCCATTGATGTAATAAAGACGAGTTTGATTTTTTAATTAGGAAACCAATATCGATAATGAAATATAAAAATCTAAGAAAATATAATTTATTTATACGTTTCATTTTCATCCACTAACTAAAATCTTTAGCTTTGTTTTTATTTATCCTTTAAATTTTGTGTCTGAAAAACATGTTTCTAAAGCTAAACACCATCTTCACATAAATTGGTGACGTTGGTATCAATACAGTTGGTTTTTTTAAACTCACTGACTAGCTAAATCCTCAACTAATAACATAAAATGTTATCACTTTTTTTTTTTTAAAGCAAAGCTTCTCAATGTATTCTAAGCCTAAGACAGTCAGCTTCAGCTGTTAGTTCAATGTTGAAAACTATAACTCTACCATTTTAAAGAAAACTGAGGCTGCTCCTCTTGATCTAAACTTTTCTAAAACTATAAAGATCATTGGGAAAACTGGACTCCCACAAAGCTTTTTTTTTTATTTAAAAAAAGGGAAAGAAAAAAAAAAGCAGTTTTTGTGATGCAAACAAAACTAATAAAGAATGCATGATGAGTTTACAAAATGTGACTAAAATGCCAGTGCTGCATGGCCTTTCTTTTACCTCCAATCTACGACTTTTGGTTTTGATGGTTTGCTGTTTGTGAGGTAAAAATGTCAAGGATCAGTGATCATGAACTAAGAACAGGAATAAAATAACCAGGAAAGTTCCTAAATTGTCCGCAACTCCAACATGTAACTGAAATTATAAGCCTTAACACTTACATCAAATAAATAGAACCAGTTTCGAGAAAGTTATTTAACAAGGCCTGTAAATCGAATTAAGAAAAAAAAAAAGAATTTTTAATCTCATACACAAATTTTAATTCTTAAAATCTAGGAAGGCTGAGAACTTGATAACTTTTAATTTAATTAGCAGAAGCCATCAGGCACTAATTCAGTGCAGATGAAAAGCTTATTCGGTAATGAATTTGGCATAATCCCAGGAAATGACCAAACTAAGAAATGAAGAGTCCCACACCTTAAGGGCTACACATTTTAAGCATACAATGAGGCAGTATTTTACATGAAGCAACCGAATTAAAAAAACTTTAATTTTCTGTTTCGTATTTTGAAGCTAAACTTTATTATGTTTTAAGATTTAAAAATATATCACAGGTCATGTAATATGTTACAAGAAGGAAGAATTGGTTAGACAAAATGCTGGAGGTAAGGGACTGTCTTAAGTCAAACACATGTTGCAATTATGTTAACTGCACTTTGTTAAAAAAAAAATTGTAAGTTTTCTATGACAAGGTTCCACATGGACATTTCCATATCAAAAATACAACCTACCTCAGATTTTCGGACTTAAAATTTGACAGGAAAGCCTCTTGAAAACTACTGGAAAATGCATTTCAATGTACAGCATGTCCTGTTACAACCATCCATACCATCCAAAAATAACTAAGACATATGACCTGAGGTTAAACTCTCCAAAGCAACTAACCGTTTGTTTAGAAGACTGGTCCATTCCAATGACCGACTGGATAACTGTTCGTAAAATTTTGTCTACCAGTATGCCTGTATCAACATCACGTGAGCCCTGCAAAATTAATGCATATATTTTGATGACATTGTGCAAAAAACAATTTGAATGTAATGATTTACAACATCCTTCAATTATAATTTTAAATGGTATGAAGACATTAAAGCAGACCTGATTACCCTGGAACTCACAAAATAGTACAATATCCTTTCAGAATAATCGTTAACCATCTCAAAATTGTACAATACTGTATCGTAAAAGTATATACATAAACATTCAGTATAATGTATACAATAGCTATTTGCTTCATACATCTAATTAAGGTCACTTCCCAAAGTAAATGACTGACGTTAATATATTTATATACAGTGCTTTATTGCAAATAAAAAGATGCTAATCATTGACACCCTGATAGATAAAGATGGAGTGCGGGAGCAGAAATTGAGGATACCCACCAAAGTCATCCTAGCAAAAGTGAGGGTGGGTTTTTGGGGTTTATAAATTCACTTTTGCATATAAAAGAATATAGTTTTGTATCATTCTACACTTGGTGGGAATGCTCTTGGAAAATTAGGTTCCCATTACCTTGTTGTGTTTATATAAATCATTTAATTTTAGTTACTAAATAGTATGATTGTTTTATAATTTTGTCTAAGATTTGAGATCACTTATTTCAATAAATTTTTGTTAATCATTCCAAAAAAAGAGCAGGTACATGAAATGGCGCATACCATCACAAAAAAATAATGCATATATATTTCCAATGTGCATTTATGCCTAGTATGATAATCGCTATTGAAGAAGTAAGTTCATCTGTGTTGCAACCGGTGGGGATACATATTTAACGTGGGTTGGCAGCCCCTGCTTTAAGCCTAGGAGCCTGATTTTATTTTACATTGAACATATTATAGTCTAATAACTACTGCAAACTGTATTGCCATTGGGAAAATAGAAGAAGAGCGCTGGAACAAAAATGTGGTTAAAAATTTTTACAGCTGCTTAGGGACTCCTAAAAATAGATTTCAAATGTTGCTTACTAGATCTGTTAAAATATGTCAAAATTTAACACTTCTGAGAGGAGCAGATAAGAAAGCAATTATTTTTTTTTTAAAGCCTAGTTTTCTCTGTTTTCGCAACCGCTGCGGTGCAGCCAAATAATAAAATTATGTCACAAAATTATAGCATGGAAGAAAACAAAAGCGAATGTTCACTAAATTTTTCCATAGGTAGACTACATGAAATATTACTGTTAACACATCTAGTTAATTGTGAAAAAACAAAGCAACAATATGGCGATCATCAACATTAAGAAACAAGGCCCTGTTATTTTATAAACTTTAAAAATATTTAGACACCCCTCCAACACCCCCTATGCACAACTGAATGCCACCTCCTTCCTCTTTCAGTGTGTGTATGTAATATAATTATGGATGGTCCACAACCAATCATATTTCTCAGTCCAATCCCCGCCGGATATAGAAAGGGGCTGAAACTAACAATGGAAAGTGTATAAAAATATCAAAATATATTTTTTAAGCCGTCTCTTAAAATCCTAGTTCTGACAGGTCTCAGCATACAATCATAAAATATATCTCACAATAAAAAAATGTTGCACCAAAATTGTAAACGTAACCAGGTCTGTTAAAGTAATACTGCCTAAATCATGTTTTACTCTACCTCGCTATATCAGCAATAACTACTCAACTAATAAAGAGTTTTATAAGGACAGCCTTCTGTTCTAAGAGTTGTCCAAAGCGTTATATGTGAACACATTGGAAATGCAGTTTAAAGAATACAATACTGTAGATTACCTCACAGCTCCAAAGCCTATCCATAATATGACTCAATATAGAGATACATTCCTCCATCTCATCATTGTGTTCCATCAAGACATGAGTGTGATGAAGAAATTGTGGCAGTAGCACTTGGCGACAAGCTAATTCATTGTTGGGCAAAATATTTTACATTTGTTAAATAAAGGAACTGTTAAATATGTCATATAACATTTGGGGGGAAAGAAAAAAGAAATACAAGCCTTTCGGCTTTAGTCCTATAAAATGTGAAAATTAGCTTGTCAGTACATTATCAATTTACAGGCTACTAAAATAATGTGATATATTATTATTTTTAGTGGTTTTATATAGTGTTGTACCCCAATATAGGGCTGGGCTCACCACTCTGTGCATACAATTTAACAAACATAATCATGAACTTAAAAATTAATATACATTAATTAAATAAAACAAAACAAATGTATATTCACTCCACCCATTTCAGAACTATTTACATGTCAAGCCATGGACGGCACCCAGGGGCATTGTTAATCGGTCAGGGGGGGAATCAGTCAGGATGTGTTTTGAGTGCAGCTTTAAAGGCTGTGATGGTCGGTATATTGCGGATGTGTATTGGAAGAGAATTCCATTGTTTGGGGGCACAGAAAGAGAAAGATTGGTCACCGCTTGTTTTTGTGCAAGTCTTGGGGACAGAAAGAATATGCACACCTGCAGAGGAGCGAAGTTGTCAAAGGGGTGAATAGACAGAGAGAAGTTCGGTTACATAGGAAAGGCAGGAATTCGAGAAAAAGTTGTGGCAAACATAATGTTTGTAAAAATATATACATATAAAGAGACATACCTGGAATCTTGAACAGATCTGTCTGTATGACCTGGTCAATACATTTCATTTTTTGTTTAGTTAATCTATCTGCTGGCACATTATTGATGAACTGAACTAAAAGATTGCTGAAAAAAAAACAAAAAAATTTGAGTAAACAAAATATTAAAATTGTTTTAAAATATTTTTAAAAAGGCCCTGTTGTTATTGAGAAAATTATGTTTGCTGCTACCTATGTATTTACAGTATACAATCAAATCAAATTAGACTGTATCTTTGTTTAACCTTTTTAAACATTTATTGTTATACCAAAGCACACTGAATTTTTTTTTTCCTCTTCGACTGATGTCAAATACTTTTTAATAATAACAAATTAATTTTGTTTAGTTTACCTTAACTCAATGGGATCAAATACAGTGATAACATCTCCAATTATTGCACTCATGTACTTTAATGCTGCACCCTGAAATAAAAATTTTAAACTGTAGTGAAATGATTTTATATTATTAACTATGAAATCGTAATGTAAGGATAGCCATAGCACAGCATCTTCAAATAGTTCTTACGTTATTGGTTATCTGCCCACTGCTTACAGTCAAAGATATTATAATGAGGGAGCCCCAGTAAAATTCTAACACAATTCAGGTGCAGTTTTAAATTTTAAACATTAAAAGTGTGCAGCTAGCTTTGTGCCATGTATAAAATGATTAAAAGTCTTGAAGGTTATTTACAAGACAGTTTTCCTGGAATATATTTCTATGACATGCAATTTTACCTGAACCAGCAAGGTGTTATCTGTTTTATAGACCATCATGTTATTGATAGCTGTAATCAGCTGCTTGAGAGAGATTTCAAACTGCTGTTTGCCCCGACCTTCATTTATCCTGAAGATTTATGAGAATGTAGCCAACTTTACTTCACCTTTTATAACATAAATGTAGTACATGCTGATACAAATATAACAGACCTGGTTATCCTAGAACTACCAAAATAGAAAAAAATAAAATGAGTAAAACAGAGTATGTTTAAACCTGAAAAATTAAACGCAACAAAACAGCGAACGTGTCGGCAGAAAGCCTTCGTCAGCGAACAAAACAACAGAAAAAACGTTATAAAAATAAGAAATAGCACTTAGCTGGTAAGTAGTATCTGTGGGCAGCAATAGAAGTGTGCTTTTAAAAACAGCGAACGTGTCGGCAGAAAGCCTTCGTCAGCGAACAAAACAACAGAAAAAACGTTATAAAAATAAGAAATAGCACTTAGCTGGTAAGTAGTATCTGTGGGCAGCAATAGAAGTGTGCTTTTCTGTTGTTTTGTTCGCTGACGAAGGCTTTCTGCCGACACGTTCGCTGTTTTGTTGCGTTTAATTTTTCAGGTTTAACCATACTCTGTTTTACTCATTTTATTTTGTACTAACCTGATTGCAGTCTCTCCCCTTATTACCCCAAAATAGAACAATATCATTTCAGAGTAGTACTTAACCATCTCAATATAATACAATACCATATTGTGATAGTGAATAAACAAACATACAGCATAATGTATACAATAAATATTCACATCGTAAGTCTAAAAAAAGGACACTTCCCAAAATAGATGACTGACATTTACATATTAATATACTCTGCTTTATTGCAGAATGCCCCTGAAGTAATCAAAGAGAAGATGGGGGAGGGTTTTGGGGAGTAGAAGCCCCCTCCTAGAAAATATTTTATCGATTTAAAATGAAGGGATGCATATACCTGAATATAGTACTGCTTCATTCTACACTTTATTGGAGAACAAAATGAACAAATGCTTGTGGAAAATTAGGTTACCTTTACCTAGCTGAGTTTATATAAATCCTTCAATTTTAGTCATTAAAAAATAGTAAAATTGTTTCATAATTTTTATTTAAGATTTGAGATATCATTTGAATCAATTTTTAAAATGCATTCTAAAAGAACAAAAAAAATGAAATGGTGCATATATATTTAAAATGTGCATTTATTTAAAGAATGAAAATAATCACTAACTGAATGAAGAAAGGGAGTTCATTTGTAATACATCCGCTAGGTTACAATATTTTATATGGCAGACCCCGCATGTAGGCCATGGGTTGGCCACCTTGCATTACGCCTAGGTGCCTAATTTTATTTTCCTTTAAAATAAAAAAGTCTAAATAACTACCACAAGCTCTCATGCCATTGGGAAAAGGGAAGAGAAGCACTGGAACAAAAATGTGGTTTAAAATTTAGTTATCTCCATTTTCGCCATCACAGCAGTTCTGCTGAATAACGAAAGAATTATGTCAAAAAATTACGCTTTGCGAACAAAAGCAAATTTTGACTAAATTTGTCGATCTTGCGGTACCTAGGGAGTTCCTTGTGAAAACGCAAAGCACCAATATGACGATCATCATCATCATTATGCAACAAGACAGCGTTATTTTATAGCCTTTAGAAAAATTTAGACATCTCCCTCCTACCATTCCATGCACACCCATACGCTCCTAAGTCAATACCACCGCCTTTCCCTGTCAGTGCTTGCTATAATTATGAATGGTCCCCAACCAATCCTATTTCTCAGTGTATTCACCACAAGATGAAGATAGGAGCTAAAACTAACAACTGAAACTAGTTTATTCAAAATCTTAGTCCTGACAGGTCTCTCCATACAATATTAAAAATCCTCTCAAAATCTTACTTTGTACACCAAATTGTCTGATATAATCATTCAGAGCTAATAATTTTTTTATTTTGCTAACAACACTTGCACTCCCCTTAAGGAGCCTCCATTTTATCAGCAGTTCGGCAGGTGTTTGGACCAAACTAGCCCATTTTAGCAAATTTGCTGATGGACCTGGCACCTGTGCAAGGATCTTTGTAATGGTAATCAGATGGCCAATGAACATGCAAGTTCATTATTATTTTACTATTTACATCATATAAACATGAGCGATGGATAAGTAACATCAGATGTCATGTTTGTGTCATTGATAAATATTACTTGCTTATGCACTGAAAATATTTGTTCCATATTTTTATTAAAACTGCATTCAAAAAAAGATTTCACATGAAAAACTATAAATCTATAAAGAAATGTTTACTTACATTGAAAACAGAAGACGTGACTTGATAATAAACTTGAATATATATTCCAGAGATTTGATTGCAGGCAACAGAGAGTTTTCACTTTGAGGTGTTCTGTCATTTGCTTTATCGACATAATCTTTGAGTATTACCATCAGTTTACTGGAGCACAACATTAGTTCAGGTTAATTCCTATATCAGACTTGGAACAGATTTATCTCACTAAATAGGTTACAGTTAATGTTTATTTATTTTAAAATTTAATTGAGGAGACTTAATAATGTTTAAGGTGTGTCTCACTTGTAGGCCATAGCAAAGCTAAAGGCTGAGTCAATGTAAGCATCCAGCACTGGACGGAACTGGTGATACTTGCGATCTGAGATAAGCCCAATGATATACACCTGCAGGTGAGATAAAAAAAAATTAATGATTTAACTATTAAAATACAACCCCACAAACTTTGATATTGAATTTTCACTTTAAAAAAATTTGAAAATGCTTGCAACATTTTATGATAGTGTGTGTGTGTGTGTGCGTCTTCTAACTTACCAAGGCATCAAAGACCAGATTATCACAAATTTCACTGTTGGTGTGCTGCATCAAGATGTTGAAAAGGGAATCTAGCAAGTCTTGTAAAAACTGGTGATAAAAAATGGATTTTTAAAAACATAACTGGCTCATGATTAATTCCCTACAATGTTACAGAGAATATCAAAATTTTAATGTGACACTAACTTCCCAGTATAAAATGTAAAAATGTCTTAAGTTATCAAAATTGAAAAAAAAAAGTCTAAAAGTATGCAACTTTGAAACCAGAGGGAGAGAGTTTCTCAATGAAAAGCCTTCATTGGCTTTCTGCGCCACTTATTTACAATGCAAAAATTGACAATGTTCACCTTAACAATTTCCTCTCCTTCTTCTCTCATGAGGTGTTCAAGATAGATCTTGAGTCCTTTTGTGTCATTAAGTACTTCATGCCACTTGAGTAATCCCAGCAAATCAACTTTAAAAATGAGGAAAAGGTTGAGCTTTAAGTTATAATATGTAAAATTTAACAGATAAACTAAGAATTTTGTTATTTCAATGACGAGGGAAAGAAATGTTCATAGCTTACTAGAGGAGTTCAGAGCACTGGGGAAGGGGGGGGGGGTGTGTTGTTCCCTCATCAAATAATTTATATAAATTTAACACTCAAAACATTATATAAAATGTCAGGTAATTTGCCATGCCAAACTAAATAAACACTTTATTTAATCATGATTTAATCTATGAACTCAATTAACTGCAGCAGCAGATGAAGGAAACTAAATAATCCATTCACTGAGATAAACAACTTTTGATAAACAACTGGAAATAATACAAATAATTTCTTTAAATGTTCTACATTTCAAGGAGAAAAAAAAAAAGAAGGAAATGGGGGGGGGGGGGGGGGGGGGGGGGGGGGGGAGAAGAGCACCATGCCATAACTTATTAGCAGAGTTGTGTTTTTTTGGCCCATTCAAAAGTTTATTTTGGCTGAAAGCGGGCAAACTTAATATTTGTAAAAAGCAATAGCCAATACGTAAGTTAAGCTTACCATTGTGGGTTAGCTTTGTTGAGCAGACATAAGAATAAACAAAAAAAGAATCTTTATGGCTAAGAGTAAGTCCTCCAGACTGCTTGTGGTTGGTGGCTTGGCTGGATGCTTCCAGTTCCTTCCGACTACATGGCAATTTCAAATAAAGAGCTGCATCTTCTAATTTTTTGCTCTCAATCTAAACAAAGATACCTCATAGTCAATGATGAAGGAAATGTAACATCAACCAATCTAGGGGGGGGGGGGGGGGGGGGGGACCCAAAATAGTAGAAAAAAATTGTTAAGAAAAATCCCCCCCCCCCCCTTTTAAAAAAAATATTTTTTTTAAAAGTATAATTTTCTTTTCTTTNCCCCCCCCCCCCTCCTAACGCCCAAAGACACATTTAACGTAAAACAGCAGTTCTTAAACTTTAAAAAGTTTCAGAGCCTTTTTCACCTTTTGAGGGGAATCTATTACCTTTTAGATTAAGGTTCATGCTTTTGTGCATTTA
The DNA here is from genome assembly GCA_964033795.1 of Lymnaea stagnalis. Taxonomy (NCBI): domain Eukaryota; kingdom Metazoa; phylum Mollusca; class Gastropoda; family Lymnaeidae; genus Lymnaea; species Lymnaea stagnalis. Next base: position 1,553,488 of record CAXITT010000008.1, read on the forward strand.
AATTTATGCTAATATTTGCACAGTGACCTATAAATGTTCATTGTTCCACAGAATTAAGTTTCAGACTGAACATTTTTAAACAGCTAATAAACATAAATTACAGTGCAATTAAAATTTGGGTTTAATGATTTTTGCCACATATCAAGATGCAAATAAGAGTACCTTGTAGACTAGAAGTTCATGCACCATATCCTCTAGTGTAGTTCCATTATCATTTAGAAGTCTCACAAAGGACATGGCGAAAGGTTTCTCTGAGCGATCTTTGGCTATGAAAAAGTAGGATAATGTCAAAATAGTTATAATATCCAAATTTAACATATATGGTAAGTCCTGAGCGGATTAACTCTAAGGGTGGGTTATGTTTCAATGATTAATCCTATTAAATAACACAAAATAAAGTAGGCGTTTAAATCGCTGTAAAATTGTAGTACTTTAACTGATTAGCTACCAGATTGAAATCTAGGTCCCGTTGACTACGATACAAACGTTGGCGCTACCAGCGGCTCGTGGCCATAACAAAAGAAACACCCAGCCGCTCCCAGCGGAGCAGGGTAGTTTACCAGTTAAGTAGAATTAAAATGTACTTTAAGCTGAGGTAATTAAATTGTTTTCTCGCAACACTTTAAACAGCTTTATTGTTTGTACAAAAATAATAAGATTAGGTCACTTTATTTAAAAAAGGGGGTGGGGTGGGCTGGGGGGTGAGGGGGTTTGAGGATAAAATTGTATTCAATGTTTTTCAACACTATACCTTCAGTCGATGACTTGTGTCTAAAGAGGAATTTCAGGTGTAAACCTTTAAACTCAACTTCTGTTGAAATGGCAACCTGATCAGAATAAGTGAAAAATATAAATTGTAGAACAATTTAAATTTTCTCTTTAAAAAAACAGCATTATTGTAGAATTAAAATTCTGGAACTAATAATAAGATTTTGAAAAATTATTTTTTAAAAATCATTGACTCTTTAAAAAAAATGATAAACACAACACAAACCTTAATTGTTTCAAACCACTTGGGCTTGTCCTGATGATAGTAGACCATTGATCTGAACTCTGACATCATGGAATCAATGCAGCCATAACTAATCACATTCTATCAAAAAGAAAATTCAACTAATGTATTTAACCAGAGAAGGAACAACTAAGTTTTTTCAAATATCCTCAACAAATGCTAGTCCTAAACACTGTAAAGATGCAATCAAACTCTGTCAGAAATTAGGCATTAAGTTTGATGCGACAGCAGAAATTTAAGATTCCATAAATCCAGATTCAATAAATCCTGGATTTATGCTCATAAAGATATTCTGTTTCTGCACTGCTTTTGATATAAACATTGCTCACACGTTATTTGCCCACAGACTCAAAGAAATGATGACTTTTAGACTAAATAAAAAATGTTTTTGGCTATTTTGTTGAGATAATTTTTAAAAAAAACAGTTGTTTTTTCCAAAAAATTAAATAAATAAACTTTTAAGAGCAAGGAAGTTTCACTAAAAAAAAAAACAAAAAAACAAACAACAACAACCCTAAGTAATGAAATAAATGTCATTCCCATTTATATACTAAACTTTTAGAAAGCCAAATAAAATACTCTAGTGATTGGAATATACTTTCAGCTTAACAGGATCTAATTTTTTTATTAATATAGAGAACAAAAAGGTGGGGAAGTTGGGTTTTAATGCAAAAATACATAAAATAACTGTGGCACCTGCATAACTTCTCCTTTACCATCACAGACTGTCATTGACACCTCAACATTTTTATCTGTTGATTTTGTTGGTCCTTTAGTAAACTCTCCATGCATTACAGTGAGGTAGATGTCATTTCGGACGTCACCTAATCAATGTATAATTGAAAATGGTCACCTTAAATAATCTGAACAATGAAATACCTAAAAAAGGTAGTTAGTAATAAACTAAATCAAAATGCCACAATGAGGCCTTCTTTGGTATTTACTTATCTATTTAAATATTAATATATTTTCCTTAATGACATACACATGCTATATATCAGGATAATAAATGATATCTTGCACTAACACACCAGAGAAAACAAATTAATTCAGCTTTTTTGGCACAATATCACCAGAAGGAATTAATCAAATTCTCTCAAAACCAGTGATCCTCAATTTCCCTGTATTTCTTATTTCTTATATTTTACGTAATTTCTAAATATTTTTGTCCGTTAAAATCTTATTTTATAGTAATAATACATACATTTTTTTTAACTTCATGTAATCTTAGCTTCAAAAACCCCAACTTCTGCAATAAAATTAATGGTGGCCACTTAAGTTTTTCAACTACTTTCTCTTTCTTGTTATTTATTCATTTGTTTTGTATGCTGAGGAAGTTCTTAGCCGAAATCATCTTTTTATTGTCCTGCCTTCTATTTCAAGCTTCCACATACATCGTGGAAGCTGCTTTGTGGAAGCAGTAGCTTTCACAAAGGGGGGCCGGAAAGTGTTTTTAACAAAAATTTGATGTGATATCTAGTGGACTTGGTCCAACCCATTAACTCACTGTTTGCAAAAGCATAAAACAATGCCAGATGATGCTCGACAATTTAAATTTCTTGATTATTTAAGTAGTTATTCAAACTTAATGGGTACTTATTGTAGTTTATACAAAAACATTTGCTGGAAAGCACATGTACAGTTTTAGTGTTGAATTAATTAGTTAAGGATATTTTAAGATTTAGTTAAGTGAAATTATTTAAGTATATCTCCTTTTTTATAGATGCAAAAATGGATATGTTTTTACTAAAAAGTGAGAGTGAACATATGTAAACAAATATTCGCTAATTTCCAGACTATTTTGTTAGAATTTGACATAGGGCAACTTGGGGAAAACATGGATGTAGCAAGGGTGCCACGAATAAAAAAAAAAGTGTTATTTGCTTTTTGTTTTGGAACTTTGTGAACACCATGTGTAGATTAGGTGCATAAATTCGGACTCACTAAAATTTTGTAACTGGCAGGTTGTTCCTGACTTGTAGTTTTGACTATAAATGATATCATGGTGGTTGGAGCAACGCATTGTTAAGAATTTTATACAAACTACTTCAAACTGTAATTGAGCAGATGATTATTTTCCTAATCTAACGTTCAATCTCAATATAGTGGGGTTGTTCTCAAAAGAAAAGATTAGGTGGCCCTTGGAATTAAAGATGTGAAAGGATTCAAGATGTTTTTAGGAGAAAACCATCAATAATTTCTAATACCAAACTACAAAGACTCACAAACACTCAAGGTTTTCTAAGGAGAAATAGTTCAATTAAAAATCTAAGATGGCAGAAACTGTTTCCAATCATTCAAATGAATCCATCATGAATTGGCATCGGCCGGGTAATTTCATTTTCTTACTTTGATTCCAGTGCACTTCTTTGTCATGCTAATGTCAATCTCCCTTCCCTGATTTAGTTTTATGCTACTATTGTTCAGAACCAATTTACTGTGTAGGAGAAATACCTATATGATTAATTCATCCATATAAGTTGACTTTGAAAAACACATGGTTTTACAGGGTTCAAATTTGTTTTTATCAAATGTTTCAGAATTAGGAGTGCCACACAGCAGTTCAAATTGTGGTAATGCAGCAAATTTGATTTTAAATATAACATCTTTAAGTTTCAAATATATAGTTAAATTATGTGTGCAACACAGAAACAAAAACTAATAAAATGTGTTTGAACTACAAAGATATTATTTAAACACTTGTTTGTTATTGGCTTTTAACCATTTTCTTAGGCTAAACAGAAAAAAAACATTTAATATGTAAATACTTGAAAAAGCTTTCATTTAAAGGATAATGATTGAATAAATTTAAATAATATTTTGGAGATACATTTTTTTAAAAAATTTTTTCATAATTTAATCATTTTGTATGCTTGCACTTTAAAATAAATTGAAATAGGGATATCATAAGACAAATCTCTTTCTATGCAAATTCATTTGTCAAACAGATATTAAGTGTTTACATAGAAATATCAATTGATTTTTGTAATAATCTTTCTTTGTTTAACATGTTTGCATCCCTTCCTCTTATATGATGTTTAAATTTATTTATTTTTTTATTCCAACAGGAAATTATAAAATCAGAGATTACAAATTTCATTTCTTAATATAATTTAAAACTTAGATTAATGTGATTGTGCATAAACATTAAATTTAGATCCAAAATATGAAATACTTCTCATTTGAGTATTGTCAAAAGAGCTTTGCATTTTAAAAAAAAAAAAATTTAAAATGGCACATTCTTGCCCAACATCAATAAAAATTGTTTATTAACACCCCTCAACCACTAAAATTTTTAAAAAATGTTCTCCCAAACTCTTCTTTGCTCCAATTAGGTAGATGCAGCAGCGAGCAACACAAAATTTGGATATATGAATTGAGGATTAGCTAGTTTTTTTTTTCCTTTTTAAATAATAATAGCAATAAAATCACATTTGCTTTCAGCCAAGCCAATTATTATTTTTTAAAAAAACATAATGATCACTAATAATGCAGCACAACATGAATAATAGTGTATTAAAATTTGTATTGATAAAAACTAATGGCTATGCAGCATGTCTTTTTTAAGTAAATTAATTCTTTAATAAACCTTGAACATCTACAAAATAATGTATTCATCATTCAAAGCAAACATAGGTAATTTGGATATTGTAGCTGAGACTAAAATGTAACAAAGAGAATAAATTAATTTATCAAACAATAACATTTAATTTGGAGTAGACAAACATTTTAAAAACTCAGCTAACACTTTATTTTACACTGGCTTTAAAAGCTTAAGAGTTACAACAGAATGATATAAATCAAATGCACATCATTACGGCAGGTGCAGATTTAACCCTTTCTTTCTTAAAACAAAGGATACAATAAAAGCCATACAAAAAAGCAAATGTAGATATTTATTTTTTAAACAAATATATATTTAGGAATAAGTATCTGAGCCTTACCCTCTTCTATGCCTACAAGGATTTAGTAATTTAAAAAAAAGTATTTTTGTTAATAACAAAGATTATTACAGTTAAAATTCAAAGAGCTTTTTCTCTATGTTTAAAACTCAATATATGGAACTAGTCAATAACATGCATTTTCAATTCTTCCAGTACATATGTAAATTGTAAACTTTACTTTGATAATCTGGAGCGATTAATTTTGAGAATAAGATGAAGAGACATACATATTTTTAATGGATGAATCTCAAAGAAGGGAGAACAAAATTACTACACGTGTTTTCCTATAAGTTAACAGATAGTGCTTTAAAATTCTATGTGAATTAAAATAAATAAAACTTTTTGAATGATATTAGTAGACTAGTTGCAAAGTTTTAATAAGCAATTTCCTTTAAAAAAAAAAAAAAGAAAAAAGAATTGATGAAGTGTTAAGCTTTTTGCTCTAGAGATAAGTTTTTAGCACCACAGCCCAAGTTATAAAGAGGTTAAAATATTATAATATTTTAGGTACAGATGTTACAGGCCAAGAAAAAGCCAGCTAGTTTTAAATTCTACTTCTTTATATAAAATAATCTTAATTAATGCTTACCTGGCATAATAACATCAGGAAATCCCATTTTTCTAGCCACAGCAGTCCCAGGGAGAACAAGGTGAGGATAGGTTTCTTTTACCTACAGAGAATAAAACTGTAGGCCTACATTTCTACTTTTTTTTTACTCATTGTCCTTATGCAAAAGGAAGTTAATCTAATTTGGTTTAACAGTGATTTCTCTCACTTTGTTGAACACATTTTTATTATTATAAAACTAATCTCTATCCTAGTGGTCTGATTAAGGCTGTATGTCCATTAGTAATTGGGATGACATTTTTCAGTAGAGAAGTGCTCCTCACTCAAAAAAGGTTGCTGACCTCTGGGACAGACAATGTTTTCATATTGTTTTACTTCTGTCTGGCAGAACTAAGATATATAATGTCATAAGTTTCAATACCTTAGTTTTAGTGTTGAATAAATGAGGAAATCAGTAAAACAAAGTAAGGTTAAACCTGAAAAAGGAACGCAACAAAACAACGAACGTGTCGGCAGGAAACCTTCATCAGCGAACAAACAACAGAAAAAACAGAATGAAATATTTTTAAATATATAAAAATATAGCCAATATATTTGAAACATTTAGTAATCAGTTGTAACTAATGGTAAAGTTTACCTGTTTCATATCACCGTGTAATATTTTCAAAGAAACCCACAAGCCCTGACCTCTGTGGTTTATATCTTTTGCAGCTATTACTTTTTTGATGATGTTGTACATGAAATCATCATTACAACTGAAGATAAAATGTGGGGGTTAGAGCAAAGTTACAAATTAATTTTTTTTTTAACCAATCAATTAAATAATTTTTTAATTTTTTTTTTAAAATTTAGACAGAACTGTAATGAACATACATGATTCAAAACATGTCATTTGTTTATTTTTTTAAAATAAATTATTGACACAACTACTACATGTAATGAACTGCATTAAAATTGGTCTATTTGTCTCAAAAGTAAAGAAACAAGACAACTTCTTACTGCTGGAATGGAATGAAATACTGATTGTCTTCTATGCTGGACTTTGTGCCTTGCATGAAGTCTGTTATATCCATTGCTGATTAGAAAAAAAATTATGAAATTATTATTTCTGAGTCCCACACAGATTGTTTTTTTCAGAGATGAGCCATAGCACTTTTTCTAAGCCTGAGACGCCAACATATTTTGAACAACCGGAATTTAAACACCAATTTATACTTTGCCTGTTTTTTTTAATATGACTCTATGCTTTTCCTACCTTTAAACAGAATCTAAGCATGAAATATTTCATATATTAAGTTCTGTGCTTGTTAAAAAAAAAAGTTTTCTTAAGAATTTTAGATGACAAGCAGAAATAAATCCATAAAACCTTGTGTAAAATATTTTATTTTTTAACACCACTGCAGTGAGACCAAAAAAAAATATATAATTTAATATTTATATGAGTAAGATCAATGACTAACTGGTCTTATAATGAAAATATCAGTTTTTATCATGAAATTTACAATGTAGTACTGACCTGCTACGCCAAAAGGCCGTCTTATTCCTTGAGTTTGTTTTTTATTATCCACATACTTTGGATCCATGACACCTATTAAATAAAGTAATAAAGTAGAGCCATTGGTCAATGACATAGCGGAGATATACAAAAAAATTTCTAAAAATATTTTCAGATGACTTTGCATTATTACCTCAACTGGGGATTGGGGAAGATATAGTGTATTAACCAATTTCATTTAAGGCTTACCTATTCTGACTATTTGGAAAACCAGATACACTTTTTCCCGCATTCTGTCTTTATTGCCCAGATCCTATTTGAAGAAAATACAAATATTGTGAGTTTAAAATTGATATTTTTTTAAAATTGAAATCAATCAATTGTTATTTTAGCAGGCATTTTTTTAAGGAATACAAAAGATAAACTGGGTTAGAAAGTAAGAAATGTTCTTTTTGTTTTAAAAATAAATGAGTTACTTACTGTAAAAACAACTCTGAAATTATTTATCATATCTATATCCTTGGGTACCCCTTGCTTGCCCCATTTCACCAGGTAGTTTTCACTGTATAAAAGAAATTATAAACCAGAACTTGGATTTCCTTTATCATCTATCATACTTGTTGAATATAAAATAAAAAGGTACAGAAAGACATCGATAATCTTTACTAATAATGCTTTGACACTGTCCTGAATAATGGGATATCTGGATTTTCAAATCTGTATACAAACATGTTGTAAATAGTGAGGTCACGGTTTACCACGTGACTTTTGAAAGGTTACTGTCATGGCAGGACCCATGAATGTGTTGTTTTTTTGGATAACTTTTTAGTAATGTTTAGAGATGCAAATGCATATACTTGAATTCACAGTGCGATTCTTGCTCAACAGAAGGAAAAAAAAAATTGTGATTAGTCAATCTGGATTTTCGATGACCGAATAATCAAAATCTTACTGTATTTTAAAATAATATTTTATAGTCTCTTGCTGTTTTAAATCATCTGCTTACCTGGAATTTATTATAAATAATAATTTTTATAACTTTTTCTGCTAATAAAATTAAAAAATTAATTTGTACTGTAATTGATTGTTTTGATAGAATGAAATAAATCAGGAATAAAATTTCATCTAAGATCATAACAACCTAAAAAAAAGTATTTCATCAAAATAATACTTTCTTTCATTATGCCAAAAATAATTTCATGAAATTAGTATTTTTTCTATATTTTTGCAAAAAAAAACTAAATGATAAAAAACACAGTCTCTTTATTGCCTGATACACACACACACATATATATATTTGGTAGATAATGGCATAATCCTATAACTATTCTATCTAAAACATAAATATAGCAAAAAGTAAGTAAAATTTCAACATTTAAGACACCTACCTGATAAACTTTTCTTCTCTTGCATCAAATAGATTCATCATAATGTCAGAATCTTCCCCGATTTTACAAACAAAATTTCTTAACATAACATACACATTGAAAGATGAAGGCCAGTTTGGGCGTGTTTCAATATCACTGTCTCTTTTGTGCTAGGAAATTAAGACAACATAAATCATTATTTTTTTAATGAGAGAGAAATTAGTAAATTGTATAACGTAAATCACTTTCTTTTTTATGTAATTTACTAGTATCATTAAAATACCTTATTTGCATAAAGTTTGAAAAAAAATTAATCAAATATAAAAACAGATTTTAACTACTCCAAAATTTAATAACATTCTGAGTTAAATAATTCATAAAATCAAATAAATTAATCAAGTTTAAAGTGGAAATGCGTGAGACTCACTGTTTCTTTGTGTATTCTTTCAGCAGCTTCAACATGCTAAAGGATGAAGTAAAGAAAATATTTTCTTGAACTCACTTAAAAATATGAATTATTTACCAGTTAAATATTTCAATGCAGTATTCTTGAACATAAAACAAACAAAAAATTGAAATGAAAAACTTTAATAAATTACTAAACATCTGATATCAAACAAAAAGTTATCTTTCTATAAAAATAGCAATGAGTTATTTACAAACTAAAGACTTTGATTAAAGCTAGATATAAATAGTGAAACAACATATTTTTTTTTTTTTAAAACACAATTTACCCTTCTATAAATCTCAATGATACTTGTTACATCTGGGTTTAAAATATTGCCTTGGTCATCTCTTACAACCAAGTCTAATTTTAGTAAGGCATTTCCTCGGTCTATTAGATAAGTGACTTTCTGCTGGACCTCTTTTAACTCATCCTGAAATATGGATACTTCATTATCAACCTTTATCTAAATATGCAATTAGTAAGTATGTTTTCATAATTAACTTAGCTTATTTCATATATTTTCATAAAAACTGAAATCTTGCCCCGTAAAAGGGCGAACAAGGATTTTGTTTGTTTTTGTACACTCGGTCTTAGGGTATTAACAGTTCCTTAAACATTGTATATTTCTAATTGAAAAGATGGATAAAATATTAATTTTAATTTTCTTAACGAGGCTAAAAAAATATAAGCTTACATATTAATCGAATTATATTTTGATTTCACTTTTTTAATTCAACTTACTACAGTGAAAATCCGGGCTAGAATCTTATTCCTCCAATCTACCAATTCTGCTATCATTTCCTGCACTGTGTCCAATTGTTCATTGCGCTCCTGTGAAGAAGTGTAAAATAGATGAATTGATGTGTATTTGCATAGTGCAGAATAAACTAACAAAGAAATATGATTTTTAAAAAAATATTTAAGGTCTAATAAATAAAAATCTGTAATTATCATCATAAACATCTTAAATGACACTGACCACAAACATTTGCTTCCATATAGCATGCCATTCTCTCAAGACACTGGTTAATTCAACAACAAGTGGGTGTTCCTTGCTTGTCACTGTCTCATTGGATCTGGATGCAAAGAAAAATACAAACAGTTACTGGCTCATTTTCAACATTTCTATTTAAGGAATTAATATATGAGTGACACTTGAAAATATCCAATTCCCAAAACATGTGAAAGAATGACAAGGAATTAGAAAAATACTTTATTTTCCAATTGTGTTCTTAAGCTGGATGTCAATTTCAAAATGGAGAAGATGGGGGGTGGGATGGTTCTCATTTATATTAGCTTCCAGTGGGTTTAATTTAGAACAATTAAATATTGAAACATCTCCCTTAAAGTACTGAGCCATATTTTCAAAATAAACATTTCCAATGCTCTTTAGGTGAAATATTATCATTAAACTTTTTTTAAGATACATAAAATAAGAATTACTTATAATACTGTTGTATGCTGCATATCTTGCAACTTACATATTTCTTTTTTTAATTACACATTGACATATCAAGCTATTATAAGAAGCATTGTACATTTTAAATGGCTTTCTTTATTGGAAAGATGAACTTTTTTAACGTTGCACTCACCCACTAATATGGACTGATGCTTCCTTTAAGAAAATGTAGTTTCTTGGAAATATTCCCTTTTTGGCTTTGTTTTTAAATGCAAAACCTCTAAACCAATCTGAAATTCATTTAAGTGTAGAATTTTAGAACATAATATCTTAAATATCTTAAATATGATTTTTATGATTCACTTAAAAGTAGATGAGTATCCCTATGATATAGAATATGATATGTTTAAAAAGCCTTCACTTTAAACATAAAGTGAATTAAATTCTAAAAGATAAAAAAAGGTGAAATAAAAAAAATTAACAAAATAAAAATGATAATATGATTTTTTTTTTATGTGATGTAGTTACCCTCTGTTTCTTCCAGAATAAGTACAGTATCCCCAATATCAAGGGGCAGTCTGTGATATCCATCTTCTTTGAAGTTATAGATTGCTATAATATTTTTTAAAAGATAAACAAAAAAACATTGAAATATAAATTTTAAAATTATGTAAAAATATTGCTCTCTTCTTAGTACTTTGCGGGAGAGTGTGTTTTTAAAGTAAATCCACCTCAAATTCAATGTTCTGTAAATCAACACATAATTTGCAACAAATATGATGACGCAAAAAAAAAAAATAGAGGGGGGCACGACATATTCATTTGTTAAAATAAAATATTATTATATTGGTTCAATAGCTGGGAGTTACAAATATGACAGAGAATAAATAATCTGGAAACAAACTTTCACTTTAGAGCAGGCCTGCACAACTCAAAATGTAAGGCAGGCCGATATACTTTATGAAAAAGTTGTGCCGGCCGTAATAATTTATGAAAAACTTTGCGGGCAGAAAAATAATAGGACAGGGGCGAAAGCTTTTAAGAAAATAATAATAATAACGAATATTTTTTTACTTCGTGGGCCGCCAAGTGGGTGCTGGCTGGCCAAATGTGACCCCCGGGCAGTATGTTTTGCAGGCCTGCTTTAGAGTATTATAAAACAAAGGTTATACAAATATATTGAAAATTCAATCACTATTAATCAATGTGGAACTTGAACAAGATCACAGCAGTCAATTGTAATATGATAAGAAATTACAGACACAAAAAAGGAAAAAAAAACAGTAGGATTTTCTGAATATTTTTACTGTAAGTCCAACTTTGGTATCAGTAACATAAATTTCTTTTCACTATTTATTTATTATTTTAAACAATTAGTTGTAAATCACTCCAAAATTTTTTAATGTTTTAATTTTTTAATGTTTTATTTTCTACAACAGCTAATTCTTAAACAACATATTTTGTATCCCATGGTTATTTCATTCACCAAATCCAAGCCACTCTTTTTCAATGTGCATTTCGGCCTGAAGTGCAACTTTATTTTGATAACAAGAATAAAGATGCTAAACATGGGAGCATAATTTTATTTTAAATAAGACAACATTAAGTCAAAAATTGTCAAAACTGATGATTAGTGGTGGATACATCGAGCTGTCAATAATTTCATTTATGTAAATCTAAAATATATTACTGAATGAAATGACAATGCATTTAATGAGAAGTCAATAAATATAAGCTATGGCCCATTTTTTAAATTGTGGCTGTGACAAGTATTAGCTGATAACAATTGAGTGTTTCAAAACAATTAAACTTATTATTTACAATGTACACTTATTAAGTCCCAAATCAGTAATGAACTAAATAAATTTCTTTACAAGTAATTACTTTATATCTCAAGTATTTTTTAAAGCAAGTGATTCCCCAGATAAAAATAAAAAAAAATAAGCATTCAAGAGTGATGGTAATATCTGTATTCACAGCCCTACTTAACACTGTTAGTATATTGTATTTTTAACCTCTACTAATAAAATGTAACTACTATTTCATTTCATCTAATTTATCTTTAACCACTATACAGCATATGCTTACAGTACTAAAATCCACTTACAAACACTTTGCAAAAATAGGCACCATGGTTTCTAAAAATAGTATCTGCATCAAGTGCCCATCTATTAAACATGGCTAGCTACTTAACCTACTACATTTAGTCTCATGACTAAACCATTAACAATATCAGTACTTGAAATTCCCTAGTGATGTCAACTCAATGGTGTTTAAATTGTAATGCTAACGATGCCAAATATTTGAGGGGAGGGCTGTTATTAAGTCAAGCCAATATAGTCTGCAAAATTTAAAGATTAACAAAGGACAAATAAAACATTTTCTTTCACACAGGCCTTAAAACCCATTTTTATTTGAAAATCTTGTTTGAAAAAATAAAGGAAAAAATAAGAAAATCTGGTTGATTTTCAAAAGATGATGTGTCAAAATCATAAAAGATTTAAACTTTCTACTAGATGTAATTGGGAATCTAATTGCATGATTTGAGGCACCAATCTATATGGGAATTTATAACATGACAACTCTACATGACATTTTAAAAGCCCAGTTTGACAACAAATGCCAACTTTAAATGACTGCTTATTGATTGCAGGTGATATCTGAGTAAACAGTGAACTGAACAAGGGCCACACAAGCTTCAATGAAAAAATTGGCCAAAAAAATGGGCATAAATTCTGGACAGTTTATGAATTAAACTTGTTGGAGGGGTGCACAGCAATGCACTATCACACAGCAATGACATATTTTGTTTATTCCCAATCAAGAAGACTTACTTTTTCTCTTATGCTTAATCAATTGGATTTAAGCTTCTGTTTAAAAAATTACAAATGTGTCTGTTAAAGTTTATTATCACAGTTTAATTTATTATTTAGTTCTTTCAGTTGATTAATAGTATGAGTGAGTTGCTGTTCTCTAAATAAGCTTGACTAAAGAGGGGTAAGCATGACCCTAACTGTGGAATATTAGTTTGAAGATTTTGAGTCATTTTATAAGATTGATTTTTTTTAAAATGAAATCAAAATTGTTTTGATACATCATTTTGACAGCACGCACTACTTAATCATTAACTAAAAACTGAATATTAAAAGTCCACAAATCAGAGGAGAGTTGAAGCTGCAAAATAATTACTAGCTATCCCACAAGCAGAATTTAGATCATTATGCCTTTAGTTTGTAATATCACAAAATTTAAATGTTTATTCATGGTACAAGTTAACATAATTATTGTTATCCAATTTAAAATCAAACACCTATAAAGTTATAAAGAGTATTCCATAGAATTGACTGAATGAAGTGATTTATAATATATTAACTAAAGATTATAGCATCTTTTCTCAAACTTTTTAATGTGATGGATCAGCGAGAATTACTATGTATTGCAGCACTATTTATTGTTTTTTCAAATTTTGCTCCCAGATGACAAGGAACTAGTTTATTGGTGCCGGTTTGCTGATCACCACTTTGACTGGACTACAGAGAATGTAATGTTATTACAATATACTGCTAAAATGCATGTACCAACAAATGCTAACATTGCATTTGGAATGGATAACATGATACATAGTTGTTTTTTTGTAATATATGTGTACCACTTATACAACAGCTTGAGGCAATGGCCTTGTTACGGGTGTCTAGTTCATGTCATCTTTTCTTGTGCATGAACTTTAACTGACCCAAAGTTCGGCACCAGGACAGGATGTGGCTTAATTACAAATATTCTCCCTTGACCTTGTCTACACATAAAAACAATCTATAGCCTTTCGAATATGAAATCTTTAGAATATCCTAGATAGGTTGAGATGTTTATACAATGTTAAACCCATTTCAAGAAATTTCTCTAAAACAGATTATAAATATGCCTACCGACACAGAGAGAGATGAGCCGATAGAGATTGAGCTGATAGAGATTTGCTATTACAATATGAGACAAAGATTTGTTTATTAACTCTTAAAGTCAGACACACCAGTCTAACTGGCTTTCCGCCGGTCATGTCTTGACGCGAGACAGTCAATTTGGCGTTTCATAGGGACTCTTTAATTTTGGGATTTTATATAAATATTTCGTCATTTTGTCCAAACCAATATTTCCACATCCTCTTCCAGGGTTTACATTTTTCAAACGTGCTAGGAATTTTTTTTTATCGCAATTTTACCCATAGTTATTTAAGTTTTTGTGACAGCTAAATTTCGCTAAAACTTTGTTTACCTGAACAAAATGGCTTACACATCCAGTAACAATCAAAATTATCTTTCATTTGATACCTCATTTTGTCTTACAAACCCAACAATAATATTTTAAATAGTTTTTTAATCCCAACCTCTTACTTCTGGTACCCGGGTATGCTATTTAGATAAGATCTTGTGTGGTCTTGTGGTATAGGAGACGCTAGGCGATGTTATATTTTGTGATCAATTCCCAGTAGAGGATAGAGTTTTTATATATTTTTCTCCATTTTAATTTAAAATATTTTACGTTTAAATTATTATATTCATTTGCAACAGTAGTTTCATGAGAATTTTTTTAATATTTTGTAGTAATTTAAACATTTTAAATATATGTTAATGTTATATTCAGATTATTAAGTGTTTAAGTTAAAACTTCAACAAGTTGTGCCGGCCTTGACTTTGAAAATACTTGTAATAAGACATTAGAAAACAAACTGAAAGCGCATGTATAGTGTATTTAACATGTAGAGAACCATTTTGAATATTAAGGCATATTTTATTGTATTTCAACAACCTTCATGTAGTTGAATATTTACATTTACTTTTACAAACACCCAAAGAAAATACCAGTAGGCCTTTATCATATGAATATTAATGTACATGGTCGTATTTCAACCATCTTGCTTTCATTATGCACTGGAAAAATTTACACACCATATCCACTGTTCTTCACAACGCTCAGTCTCAAGCAAATCTTTTGAAAAATCACGATTTTAGAAACTTACAGCGCGGTAGCAAACTGTATAGCAAAGTGATATGGGGGGAAATAAAGTGGTTAGCTTTAAAAATAAATTATGGTTTAACATTACACCCTCACCCCACTCCTTCCAATAAATACTAAGAAATGCTATTGACAAGTACTTTGCCTTTGCCACAAAAGTGTGGAACTTACCCAATATCTTTCTCCCAAGTTGTTAAATGATTTTTAAATAAATAGTTTACAGTTTTAACAAGAGTATAAAATTAAATCTACAAGCACCGGTTACGCCAAAAAGTTAAAGACTCGCAAAGACCATGTTTTAGCTGCTTTAAATCGCTGCGGTGTACGCAGCCCATGGCCAAAGATTTAGCTAGGTACACCGCCACTGTGTACGCAGGCCAAAGTCCATGGCTTTGCTAGGTACAGTAGTTTTAGTCACTCATTAATTTAATGTCTTTTATTGACTAACTTTATTAATTATGTCTAGTCAAGTCACCATAATTAAAAAAACTATACTATTTTTATTAAGTTACTAACTTCCCAGCCATTTCATATTATTACTTAATTTTAGGCCTAGGCCTATTAATTAATTCGATCTTATTCATTCTTGCTAGGCCTAATATATTAATATAACTCTGATTAAACTCTAATTCAGCCAAAAGCTTAATTGAGAATTAATTAGACTTACTAATGTGACACTACGGGTAAAAGTGGAGTTCAGGTGCGTACATTATTTCTGCTCGAATTCCTTATTTTCACGTGTAAACTTATGTTAATTCTTTATAAAATGTATTTTAAAAGTAAAATACCATCTTTTTATTGAATACAACAACAATTAAACAAATTTTACGAGATAAAAAAAGTTCATTTTCATGAATCTTTTGCCTTTTACGGAGCCATTGTGGTAAATCAAGGATAACTCTTCTGTCTTATAAAAGTTGCCCAATTGGATGTGCCTTGGTTAAAATACATTTATTTGATAGTAAAGTTATAAAATAAATACTATAACCGGAGTTGCCCAGGATTGGATTCAGAAAAAAACATCTGTTACTTCCTTTTAATTCACATTGCTATTTAAGCGAAATGTTGACAAAAAAACACCACTATAGTAAAAAAATAATAATAATTTGTCTCCTATAAAAACACTTAAAATAACTTATGTTGGATATGTAAACCTTTCATTTTTCCCGTTTTCCGATGGAACCCCGTATTCCGGAAAGATCATGATGGGATCCCAATTCCGGTAGAATTCTGGTCATGGTGGGATCCCGGTGCCGGTAGAATCCCGGTCATGGTGGGATCCCGATCTCGGTGAGATCACGTTTCTGGTGGTATCCCAATCCAAATGAGATCCCATTTCTGTGGGATCCCATTTCTGACGAGATCCCGATTCCTGTGGGATTCCGTTTCCGGTGAGATCCTGATCTCGGTAGTTGAAGGGAACTCTCATAATTGACATACATAGCCAGTTTACAAGCCACATTGGAATTGTTATGAGCGCCTTACGAGTAATTCCATAGTTGTATTAACGTTATTTGTTGCCCCACAAAGTTCGCGTGTAAACTGAATGCTGCACCATTTAAAATTTCCGTTGGATGAAAAATTCCAATTATCGTTTCTTGGTCGTCCTGCCATTTTGTTCAAAATGATCCCACTACCAGCAATGCAGCAAAACGAGTCCGTCATATTATATATAATCACTAGCCCAAACCCTCATTTTACTCAGCGCAAATCAGTCACCATTAATAAGAGCATTTGCATACGAAAAAAGGAGAGGGGAGCTCAAATTAGAGCTGACCAATCACGGACAACGTATTTGCAGCTATCAGTATGAGATGACTATCAATAAAAGATCCGATTTCCCCCATTCCTGCAATGTCACAAATATTTTTTTAAAAAGTGGACACTTGATCACACATTGGCACATATTCGTGGACCCCCCCCCCTCACCTTTTTTTTCCGCTTCACTCCAGGACAATGATGGCGTGCGTGCCCCCCCCCCCCCTACTTCAAGGGACAACCTGTATATTCCAAGCGCTCTGAGAGCAAAAAAAGGGGTGGGGAAGGGGGGCGCTCGTGCGTAATGAAAAATCTAGTATTTCATTCTTTTTTTGTGAACATGCCTACAGTTTGAAAATTTCGTTTGTCATACTAACCTATAGGTGGTTAAAAATCTGGCCATAGGGTGAAAAAAAAAACAAGACAAATGGGGCTATGTAACTTCGAAGTGTCTACACGTCCGTCGTGCCGGACAAATAGTGCGCAAGATATACGTCCGGCGGAATGTCACGTGACCGCCGGACGGCTAGTAGTTTTTATTATTCCGAACGACGTGCAGTTGGGTAGATTTTGTGTGGTCTAGTGGTAAAGTGGTTGCTTAACGTTATTATGATTTGAGGATCAATTCCGGGGAAAGGATCGTTTTTTTTTCCCATTTTAATTAAAAATACTTTATACTATATTTTTATTATCATGTTCATCAGCAACAGTAGTTTCATGAGAGGTTTTTAAATATTTTGTAGCAATTTAAACAATTTAAAATGAAATCTTTTACTTTTATTGGTTGCCTACTCCACACTAGCCTCTAATTTATTTTATGGATTACTGGTACACAAACTCAAATAACAAACTAAACAAGAATGTTTACAAGCCACTTTCACTTAAGTTTTTTTCTATTATTTGCATTCAAGATACTAAGTACATTACTTGGTAGAGAAATAGATTTTAAAATTAACAATAGTTTCGAATCATTCGCAGTCAGGTGACAAGGCTGATCGACAAGATATCTCTCGCCACTTTGTAACGGCGGTCATTTGACTTGGTCGCCGGACAAATAGTGCGGGAGATATACGTCCGGCGGTGTAGACACTGCCATGTAACTTTGGTTTGGGGAGGTTTAAAGATGATTTAGAAATCAAATAAAAAGAAAAAAAGGCGATTTAAAATTCAGTATTAGTTAACTATAACTATAACTGCCTGTATTTAATTAATTAATAAAGAATACACGTACGTTTGCATGATAAAGTACGAAATGCTTTAAGAAATAATATACGCACCTGAACTCCACTTTTACCGACACTACGATATGATGACTATACGGTAAAAGTGCAGTTCAGGTGCGTATATTATTTCTGTTTGAATCTCTTATTTTCCCGTGTAAACTTATGTTAATTCTTTATAAAAAGTATTTAAAAGTTATATACCATCTTTTTATTATAATACAACAACAATTTAACCAATTTTACGAGATAAAAAAAGTACATTTTTATGAATCTTTCGTGTTTTACGGAGCCATTGTGGTAAATCAAGGATAACTCTTCTGTCTTTAAAGATACTTTATAAAAGTTGCCCAATTGGATGAATCTTGTTAAAATAAAAGATGTATTTATTTTATAACTTTACTATCAACGATAACCGGAGTCGCCCGGGGCTGCATTCAGACAAAAACATCTGCTACGTCCTTTTAGTTCACATTGCTATTAAAGGAAATGTCAACAACAAAACAACAACACTATATTAAAAATAATAATAATTAATTTGACTCCTATTAAAAACAATTAAAATAACTTATGTAAACCTTTCGTTTTTCCTGTTTTCCGATGGCACCCGGAAGGATCATGATGGGATCCCGAACCCGATGTGATTCCGATAGAATCCTGGTCATGGTGGGATCCCGATCCCGGTAAGATACTGATCCCGGTGAGATCCGTTTCCGGTGGTATCCCAAACTAAATAAGATCCCAATCCGGTGGGATCCCGTTTCGGTGAGATTCCGATCCCGATAGGATTTTGATCCTAGTGAGATCCTGATCCCGGTGGCATCCCGATCTAGTGGGTTACCGATCCTGGTGGGATACCGGTTACGGCGAGATCCCGTTTCGGGTGAGATCCCGTTTCGGGTGATATGCAGATCCCGGTAATTATGGGGAGCTCACATACGAACCCAGCTTACAAGCCACATTGCAATTGTTACGAGCGCCTTAGGAGAAATTCCAGTTGTATTAACGTTATTTGTTGCCCCACAAGGTGCGCGTATAAACCAAATGCTGCACCATTAAAAATGCCTGTTGCATCAACAATTTTAGTTATTGTTTCTTGGTCGTCCTGCAATTTTAAACAAAATGATCCTACAACCAGCAATACCGCAAAGCCAAAACGAGTCCGTCTTATAATATAAAAAAAATAATCACTAGCCCTCACTTTACTCAGCGCAAATCAGTCACCAGTAATAAGCGCATTTGCATACGAAAAAAGAGGAGGGGTGCTCAAATTAGAGCTGACCAATCACGGACAGCGTATTAGCAGCCTTCAGGGT
>CAXITT010000008.1:1573091-1618944 GCA_964033795.1 Lymnaea stagnalis
GGGGGGGGGGGGGGGGGGGGTGGGGGCGCTTGTGCGTAATGAAGAATCTAGTATTTCATTCTTTTTTGTGAACATGCTTAGTTTGAAAATTTCGTTTAGCATTACTAACTTATAGGTGGCTAAAAATCTGGCATAGCATAAAAAGAAAAATACAAACAATCGGGGGCCCTGTCACTTTGGTTGGGGGATGTTTAAAGACTCTTTAGAAGTAAAATAAAAAGAAAAGATGCGATTTATAATCTAGAATTAGTTAACTATAACTGCCTGGGCCTGGATTTAATTATTAAAGTTAAAGAATACACGTAAGTTTAAATGATAAAAAAAAAAATTAAAATACGAAATGCGCTAAGAAATAATATACGCACCTGAACTGCACTTTTACCGACTATACTATGCCATACCTATTCCTAGCAGTAGCAGTAGTAGGGCCTACAGTTACAGTAATATACTTGTGTAGCCTACTTCAAGGTCTACTTCCTTGTTTTCAAACTTCTTCCATTTTCATTTACACTTTTTTGACCCCAGTGATGATCGGGTTATATCATTTATAATAACTTACCAACACCCAGCTTTGCCCGACAGTCAGTTTTCTTCCAAATTGTCATTTTATATGTCAATATAACACAAAGAATTAAAGAGTATCCGTTTCATTTGTGACTAATAGATCGATCGATGTTTTGGAACTGAGAAACATAGAGCCGACATTGTTAGTCACGTGATAATTAGTTGATGTTTTTTTGTTTCTTTTTTTACTTCCTACACTGCGTGCGCATTCGTTGTTAAGGACAATAATATGGCCGTAAAAAAAATCCAAGATGATATTATTTTAAGTTGCAGGATTTAACATTACATTCAGCTAACTTCATTTATGAAAGCCACAAATATTTTTTTATTCATTTAAGTCAGTTTAAGAGGTATGTTTCTCAGTCTTCTACTTATCCTTCTTTTTTTTTAAAAATTATAATTATAAATATACAATTAATTTAATTCTTTATATTTATCTGAACTACTTAGTATGATTAACTATACTATAGTCTATAGTTATATTTATATTCTATACTATAACTAATACTACTGACTATATTATGGCTAGTGATAGGAGTTACTAGTAGTAGTAAGTAGTGTCTCTGCAGATAGCGTAACTGCACATTTTGTCTTGTACTTGTATTGTATACCTGATTTTGACCAAGTCGCCTATATATTCCTATATTTTATCAGTAAATTTTAAGGATGAATGCCACATTTTTATCGAATTTCACGAATGTATCCCCAAATCGATCCCTATGCCTAACCCTAACCCTAAATCTACACCTCAACCTAACCTAAACCCTAATTCACTGCAACTATAATAAACACACAAAAGACGCCGTGGCATCCCTCCTTAATATCAGCTATTTTATCTTAATCTTATTGCTCATTCATGACATTATTGAATTGACATAACTTAGAACTAGGGTTGACATTACTTAGTTTACTAGAAGCCATATAAACTCATAGGATAGTGTCATCCTTTTCAAACTTCCTAATGAATGGCCTTGACCCTGATTTTTCACCTATATTATATCTTAATCTTATTGCTCATTCATGACATTATTGAATTGACATAACTTAGAACTAGGGTTGACATTACTTAGTTTACTAGAAGCCATATAAACTCATAGGATAGTGTCATCCTTTTCAAACTTCCTAATGAATGGCCTTGGACCTCCTCCGAGTCAGCCTGGTCTGGTGACACCTTTCTCTGGTGGCACCTTACTCTGGTAAATCCCTGTGTTGTGACTTCCTTTTGTTATGGCACCCTGCTATGGTGGCACCATGCTCATGTTGTATTCAACTCAGAGCTCCATGAAATTCATTATTTTCCATTTAATGTCGTCCCCCTGTGCAGGTGTCATCCTATGTAAACTGCACACCCCTCCTATTTAAGCTAACGCTTATTTCTTTTAATTGTATAGTATAAAAAATGAAGCATTTCTCCAAGATTTGAAGTGAAATTCATTTTAAACTTTTTATATTTTTAAGTATATTCTCCTTAAATATAGAGTCATAACAGTTTTAGTTTTGATTTAATTTATAATTTTTTTCCTTTAAAAAAATAAGGGTAACTTTTAAACAAATATTTAAGGGTAATGGCCAACCAACCCTTGGTCTACTGACTTTAGCCTACCATAGGCCTATTGTCATTGTCATTGTAACTCTACTGACCAGGCTGCTAATTCTATCTATTCTAGCCACTCTAGGTATTATTATTACTTAACATTTTATAATTATAATGATAATAAACTAAAATAATTTATTTAACCTACAATAGATTTAAATAAGATAACCTAGTTGATAGCTATTCAATTGTTTATTAAAATTGATTCCCAGTTATTCTAATAGTGATTTTGCCTAAAACCAATAGAATAGCCTTGGCCCAGTTAAATAATTATTCACAGATGACAGTTAAAAATAAAACTGAGTGGACTGAGTGTGTGTTTAAATCTAAGAATTTAAATAATAATCATATTATTATTATATTAATAAATTATGTAAAGGACAATAGTCAACTAGAGCATTTTTAATATTAATTCCTTTTTAAAAATAAATATTTGTAAAAATATTCTAGCACATCAGCACATGTATTTTTTAGAAAAAACTTTTAAAGGTGAGTACTAATAAGATTATTAAAACAAAGTCTTTTAATTAAAATTTTAATATTAGGCCTAATTAATAACTAATTTTATAAAACTATTTATACCAAAAGTAAAATTTTCTAAAATTAAAAAGTGTATGTTTTATTTTCACAGCACACACAAACATGTCAAGAGCCCAGGCAGAGAGTGTGATAAAAAATATTATCAGAGAAATAGCTCAAGAATGTGCCGGCAAGGGCCAAGCTGTGTCAGAAACCTTGGTTGCATTTATGGCATGTTAAACCTATCAAAATGGGTAGTCTGTAAAAGAAATCACACATCTAGTGATAAGTGGAATATAAGTTCAGACATTTTTGCTAGAGGAGGCAGAAAGGAGTTTTGTGAAATTAACATCATTAAAATAATTATTATATTGCAGTTTTTAGAGAATTTTCTCCACATCTTCAGTTTTTTAAAAAGCATTTTTAAGTTTCAAGTAAATTTAATGTTCATTTACAATATTTAGTTATAGCCTATACATAGTTTTATCAGAATGGAGCATAACATTAAAGTAGTATTAAGAAAGAAAGTTATAATATGTTTTATGTATTTTAAGGGTTGCTTTTAGAGGAGACATGGGAGGGGGTGGGGCTTGTGATAAGGAGTGAGGGTAAAACATCAGCCAAAATTGTGTGACATCCTTTATGGACTGTGTCTTTTATTGTTAAGATAAATATATTTATTTAATCTTAGTATTTCATTTACATGCTCTATTACTTATATCTTGTACCACAGCTAACAATTTAGAAGGTACATTTTGACTTAATAAATGAAAATCTGATAAAGATACAATTAAATTGTTTCAAACCAAGCATTATAACAACTACAGGCTACAGGAGTAACTATTGCACATTTTATTTTTTTTTAACATCATGACCTTATTTAGAAAAATATTAAGACTATGTATACGAGAAATAAATGGGAGTATATCTTTAACTTTTTAAAAATATATTTTCAGGTAAAAGCTGTTGTCCTGGATCCTGCCAATGAGTTTAATGTTGATCGCACATTAACAAAAGATGATGTTCAAAAACTCATTCGGGTAAGTAAACAAGTAAACAATTTTATTTCTAGTAGGCTATTATCACTTTTTTTTTTTTTTTAAAGTTTTATTTTCAAAACCTTACTAATATAATATATTATATTAATCAATTATACAGTTTTAAAAAAACAATGAAATAAAATCTGTTTAGCATAATATGTATTTTTAAAAATTGCTCACGTCAACAAATTATTTCTTTTTATAGTTATGCGTTGAGAGGCTATTGGATTCAAGGTCCCCTGCTCTTGACACAGTTAAAATGCAAGTTTATTTTGATATGAATTATACAACAAGAGGTTAGTAAAATTTCAGTAAAAATTACTTTTTAAGTTAATAACTTAATAATTAGTGTTTTATTAATGCACACAAGGATTGAACTGATAAGAATATAGGAAGATGACAAAGTAATCAGCCTGCTGCATGAGCTGATTATTTATTATTGAATTATGTATGTGCCATGCTAGGAAAATGTATATTGTAATCAATTTATGAAAATATTCCAAATATAACTGTATTTTGCTTTATGCAACAAAAAAAATATTATTAATTTTAAAAGAATTTTTTTTTAATGAGTAATTTGATACCTGAAACCTATTTACCTATTTTAGCAAAAGCTTTACGTTTCTTTTATTTAAAAGCCACACGTGACAGAACTATTAATATATTTTCCCGTTCTTAAAAGTAAAATTAATAAATCTAATTGATTGCTTTTTAAATTATTAATTAAAGACAAAACATTTTAGCTTTGTATTTTTAACATTGAACAAGTTTTTACTTTTTATCCATTCCAAAAATATAATTTTATGAAATTTACACAGTTATAAAAACTTAACCTTTAAATGTACTTTTAATTAGAAAATGCCGTTTAATTCAATCAGTGCAGAAACTCTATAACCAAACAGAATTCACTAATGCACTTATCACTCATCCAAAAAATAACAAACCATATGAAGTGCAAAAAATGTGTTTTTGCATACAATCCAGTGGATGATTTTATTTATTTAAAAAAAAACTATTTTTTTAAGGGGGGGGGGGGCAGCAAAAGATACACCTACGAATGAATTTAATAAAAAATTAACCTTCTTAGGTACATATCTATCTGGGGTAAGAATTAGGGGGTGTACATTTTTAACTTATCACTCATCCAAAAAATAACAAACCATATGAAGTGCAAAAAATGTGTTTTTGCATACAATCCAGTGGATGATTTTATTTATTTAAAAAAAAACTATTTTTTTAAGGGGGGGGGGGCAGCACAAGATACACCTACGAATGAATTTAATAAAAAATTAACCTTCTTAGGTACATATCTATCTGGGGTAAGAATTAGGGTGTGTACATTTTTACGTGGATGACAATATCTTTAAATCCAATGATATTACAGTTGTAAAAAATAGATACTATATTCTCATTTTACAAATAAACATGTGTTTACCAACGAACAAAATCAATGGCATTTACAAAACATGGGTACATTTACATAAGTTTACCCATGAATATCAAAACCCAATCATTTTGAACAAGTGAAAATTTAAATTTTTGTAATAGAGATGGATTTTTCTTTCAAAAAATGAAAATATATTTTTGTTTTTACTTTGCAAAGAAAAGAATTCTTTGTTTTATGATTTTCTGATAATATAGTAGAAAATAAAGGAAAAAGTTTGGTTCAATTTTTAATAAAGATATCAGTATATCTAATTCTGTTATTATAAAATGTATTTAAAATGGTATATCGAGTTTTGTTGTAAATTTAAGATTAAGTTTTCACAATTTTTAGATTTTTTAGTTTAGGGGCACGAAGAGTGTTAATGTAGGCCCAACATTTAACAATTTAAAAACAAATGACATCTAAAATATTTATCTAGCATAGAAATCTGCCGTCAATGAACTCCTTTACTGAAAATAATGATTTAATTAGTGATCATTTAGATTTGGTAATTTAAGGTCATGTTTATAGAAAAAATAATTGCAGTTTAGGGGCGCGAAAACGGATAGTGTAGGTGTATAATATATAGCAGATAAATACTTCTCAAAACTTTTAATGATTTAAGAAACGTAAACATCATTACATGGATACTTTTTTTAAAATACGAAATTGTGATGAGTTTTTGCAATAGCAAGTTGAAATTATTGCAAAATGCCTGTCTCAATAACATCGGGGGATATTTTCTAGTTCAGAATAATTCTGCTAAAGATCTTTTGTGGTACTGACAGCAGTGTAATTACTCTGTAATTTTCACTATTGCTAAAATTACATTTCTTTGATATTTTGATGATGCATTCTTCTTCCCATTTCTTTTCAAACAGTGGTGTGTAATGTTAACTATTGTATCTATATCTGCTAGCATCATCTCTGTTGTGCTGTTTTCAGGTCCAGATGGTTCCCCAATTTAAGCTGGTTGATAGCCTTGGGTTAGTTCTACCTTATTAGGGACACTGTCTTCTATTTGTAAATCTTTATTTATTGGTAATATATCTGAATCTGGTGTGTCTTTCTGTGAAGGTATGTTTATTAATTCCTCAAAGTATTCCACCCATCTTTTTTGTTGTTTGTTTCATTCTGTTGTTGATCTACCTTTGTTGTCTTTAACCTGTCTCTCTGGCTTCTTGTTTCTTCCTTAGAGCTTTCTTGTTATATCATAAAGCTTCTTCTAGTCTCCCTTTCTTGCTGCTTCTTCTGCTGTGGACATTATTACCATCTATCTAATCTCTTTTATCCTTTCTCATATGCTTTTTTACCCTTCCATTGGCTTCTTTATATTTCTCCTGTACTTTGTTTTTTTTTCTCTGCCATAGCTATAGTATGGCTGTTTTTGACTGCAGACTTCATTTCTTTCCTTTCGTTTATTCTTTGCGTGTCTAATGAGAGCCAGTCTTTGTGCTTGTGCTTCACTAGTTCTTATACCTCATTGCTCATAGATGTCACTTGAAGTTCTATCTGGTCATCATCTGTTTGGTCTTGCAGTACCTGGAACTTATTTCTCAAAGTAATAATGAATCCCTGTCATTTTTTATTTAGTTTGCCAGAAGTACTATGTTTTATTTTAGTCATCTAGCAGCTGATTCTTCCCAGTTTTTCTTCAGTGTTAGCTTGAGTCTTGCCCAAACTAGATAGGGATCATATGCATCATCAACTCCTCTTTTAGCTTGTACATTTTGTAGAGACCTTCTGAATTTTTAGTTTATGCAAATGGGATCAATTTGGTTTTCTGTTCTGGTATCTGGAGACACCCCAAGTTACCTTATGGATTTACTTATGCTGGAATATGCTGCCTCCAACAATGAGCTCATTTGCAGCACATAAGTCTGCCAGTCTCTTTGCAGTTTTCATTTATCTCTCTCCTAAAACAGGGCACCCCTTAATTTCTTCATATCCTCTATTTTCTTTCCCCCTCTAGTATAGCTTGTATTTTTTGTATAAAACGAAGAGAAAAAAGAAGTTTCTCTTCCTTACCATTGTTGCTGGGTACAATAAATATTACATTCTTAATTATTGTGCGCAATAAATATTCTTCTTCTTCACCTCTTCATCCTTGAGGAACAGCAGCCGATATTCATCGACATCTGTGATCCTTCATAGGCCGCTTACAAGAATCCTCCAGGCATCATGATCCTGAGCCAATCTCTCCAGCTTCCCCCAAGTGTGGCCAAGTTTCTTGATATCTGCTTCCACTTCACGGCGCCAAGTGTTCCTCAGCCTGCCTATTTTCTGTTTTCCCCTGAGGGTTCCAGTTCAGGGCTTGTCTAGTTATGCTGGAGGCAGGTTTCCTGAGTGTATGGCTGATCCATCTCCATCTTCTCTGGAGGATCTCTTGTTCTACCGGTTTATGCTTTGTCTGCTGCCACAGTTTCCGATAGCTGATTCTGTCAGGCCAGTGAATCCCGAGAATCCTTCTTAGGCAGTTATTCATGAAGGACTGGATTCTCTTAATTTTCAAATTCTCTTGACCTTGAGGACCTTGCTCTTCCCTTTGTGTATATTGAGACCAATACATGCAGAAGTGGCTGCAATAGTTCTGGTTTTCTCCTGCTTCTGTTTTTGGGTATGGGAGAGAAGGGAAAGATCATCAGCAAAATCGAGGTTGTCAAGCTGCTCCCACAAGGTTCATTGTATACCATTCCGCTTCTGCTGTGTTGATGTTTTCATCACCCAGTCAATGGCAAATAGAAACAGAAAAGGCGAAAGCAAACATCCTTGCCTCAAACCGGTCTTCACCTGGAAAGCATCTGTCACCTGTTGTCCATGGACAACTCGGCAGGTCACCCCTCCATAGGAGTTCCTGATTAAGTCTGTGATTTTCTGCAGAACCCCATAATGTCTCAACAGCCTCCAGAGAGTTTGCCTATCCACACTGTAAAAGGCTTTCTCATAGTCAACAAAGTTTATGTAGAGAGGCAAGTTCCATTCCAGTGATTGCTTTGCAACTCCGCCGTAGTCAGTCCCAAGCCCGGGTGAGAAAGGAGGAGGGTTGAGCGAAGGGCTAGCAACCCTTCCCTGTAAAAATCCTCTGCTACAAAAACACGAACAAAGATTTCAAAAGGAAACTCAGACCTTGGAAAGGATGGGTCTCTTAATAGAGAATTAATGAAGCTGGATGGCCAAAACCAACTGGAAACCAACCGGAGGACAACCATTCTCTCCACTAGGACCACCACCAGTCTAGGAACATGGAACGTTAAGGACCATGTTCGAAACTAGAAAAACTGTCCAAGTTGCTGCTGAAATGCAGAGATACAAACTAGCCATCTTAGGAATAAGTGAGTCTCGATGGACAAGCTCAGGTCAGATAAAGCTCAACACAGGGGAACTGCTGCTATACTCAGGCCACGAAGATGAAAATGCAGCGCACAAACAAGGAGTGGCACTCATGCTTTCCAGAACTGCCCAGAACGTACTTATAGGATGGGAAGCGCATGGTTCCTGTATAATCACGGCAAGATTTAAGACCAAAAAACGAAAAATCAATATGGACATCCTACAGGTATACGCTCCTACCAACGATAGTAAAGAGGAGGACAAAGAGGATTTCTACAACAGACTGCGAACCCTGGTCCAAAGGTGTCCTAAGAGCAACATGGTTATACTCATGGGCGACCTAACTGCGAAAATAGGCAGCAACAATAAAGGCTATGAAGAATGCATGGGAACACATGGTATGGGAGAGATGAATGAAAATGGTGAAAGACTAGAAGATCTATGTGCTACAGATGGACTGGTCATTGGAGGAAGCCTCTTCATGCATAGAAATATCCACAAGGCGACATGGATTTCACCAGATATGTCAATGACTAACCAAATTGACCATTTCTGTATCTGCAATAAGTTTAGACGATTGCTCCAAGATGTTAGGGTAAAAAAGGGGCAGATGTAGCCTCAGATCACCATCTACTGATTGCCAAATTAAGGCTGAAACTGAAAAAAACTGGACAAGCGAGGGAAGCAAGCGCCAACATTTTAACATCAACCTCTTGAAAGATGAGTCCAAGATAAAGGAGTTTAAACTTACCATCTACAATAAGTTCCAGATCCTACAGGAACTAGGCAATGAAGAAACAATTGACAAAAACTGGTAAGTTTTCAAAGAGATATTCACGACTACCTGTGAAGAAGTGTTTGAATGGATTTCTGCTGAAACTATGGAAAAAATCCAATATAGGAGAAAGAAGAAGGCAAATCTAAACAATAGCCACACCAGAACCGAAAAGGCCAGAGCATCAACGGAATACTCAGAAGCAAATAAAGAAGTTAAACGTAGTTTAGAGACAGATAAAAAGAACTACATAGAAGGATTAGCAAGTGAAGCAGAGGAGGCTGTGTACCATAGAAACACAAGAGAATTATTCAGTACAATCAAAAAGTTATCTGGAAAGTTCAACAATCCAGTGAGACCAGTTAAAACTAATCAATACCTGATGAAGAGGTTCAGAAAAAAAGATGGATAGAACATTTTGAATAACTCCTCAAATGGCCAGCACCACAATACATACTCAATATAGAGCCAGCGGAAAAAGATCTAGAAATAGATTGCAGCACACCCACAAAGCAAGAAATGTGCAGAGCAATTAAACAACTAAAGAAAGGCAAGGCGGCAGGTCCAGACAGAAAACCGGCAGATGCCTTGACAGCAGATTTTACGACTAGCACTGAAATGCTACACACACTATTCAAGAAAATATGGGAGGAAGAACAGATACCAATAATTGAATAGAAAGAAGGACACCTCGTTAAGCTCCCGAAGAAAGGAGACCTTAGTTCTTGCTCTAACTATAGAGGAATAACCCTGCTGTCAATCCCAAGCAAAGTATTCAACAGAATGCTGCTAAACAGAATGAGGGAGGCAATAGACACCAATCTTAAGGACCAACAAGCAGGGTTCAGAAAAGACAGATCCTGCACATACCAGGTTGCCACACTGAGAATTAGTGTGGAACAATCTCTGGAGTGGAACTCGCCACTATACATCAACTTCATTGACTATGAGAAGGCTTTTGATAGTGTCGACAGACAGACTCTGTGGAAGCTGCTTAGACACTACAGGGTACTACAAAAATTGACAGACATAATTAAGGCTTCTTACGAAGGACTATCATGCAGAATTGTCCACGGCCAACAAACAACCGCGGCTTTTGGAGTACAGACCGGTGTCAGACAAGGGTGTCTGCTCTCGCCTTTCTTATTCCTGTTGACCATTGATTGGATAATGAAAATGTCTACAGAGCAGAAGAGAAATGATATCCAGTGGACACTATGGAAACAGCTGGATGACCTGGATTTTGTGGACGATTTTAGCACAGTACTCTGCTTGCATCGGCCTGAACATCCATAGAGGAAAAAGCAAAGTCCTTAAAATAAATACATCAAGCAACACACCTATAGCTCTGGAAGGAACAAACCTTGAGGAGGTGGATAGCTTTACATACCTCAGCAGCATCATTGACATACAAGGAGGGACAGACGCTGACATAAGAGTGAGAGTTGGTAAGGCAAGAGCGGCATTTAACCAGCTAAAAAAGGTCTGGAGCTGCAGAAATTTGACCTTCCAGACCAAGGTCATGGTATTCAACACCACAGTGAAACCTGTCTTTCTATATGGAGCAAAAACATGGCGAACAACAGCAGCTGGTTCAAAAAAGCTACAGACATTTTTCAACTCATGTCTCCGAACAATTTTACAAATCCGCTGGCCCAACGTCATCACCAACGAGGATCTCTGGCGGCGCACACAACAAGAACCAGTGGAAGAGTTAATCTGCCAGCACAGATGGACGTGGATTGGCCACACCCTCAGAAAGCCCGGATCAAGTATCACGAGACAAGCCCTCACTTGGAACCCCCAGGGCAAGAGAAAAAGAGGTCGACCCAAAACGACGTGGAGAAGGGAACTGTAGGCAGAGACCAAAAAAGAGTGGGCACAACTGGGGACAGTTGAAGAGACTTGCCCAAGACCGGGATGCCTGGAGAGCCTTTGTTTGTGGCCTATGCCCCAGATGGGACAACAGGTGATGATGATGATGATTGCTCTGCAATAAATATTACATTCATATTTATTTTCTTTTTCTTGGTTCTAAATGTTGCTGTATAAATTCTTGGACCATGGGCTTCTCATCCCATCAGTGCCGTCTGGGACATCATGAAAGCAACTCATTGTGTATGTGGAGCATTTTCCTCCTCATATCCTGAGTAAATTAATGTTTCTCCTAAGGCCAATTTTAGCTGTCTAGCTTGTGTTTATCTTGTTTTAAAAATGCTGAGCAGGGTAAAAATTTATCTTCTCATTTCTGGCACCTCTTGTGCTTCTTTTCCTTTCTCGTACATTGCTCTGACACCCCATGAGCCTTTCCTTATTGCCTTTAAAATGAGGATCCTTGGCTTTGAGGCTTCCAAAACAACTTTGCTTTGACCGCATGGCTTCATATCTCTTCTTTGGGATGAAGAACCCTCCCTTATTAGGACTGAAAATGTTTTTTTTTTTTTTTCTTTTTGATCACATTTCTGTATCAGTTTGTTTTTTTATGGGTGATGTAGCTAGTTTGTACACTAGCTTGGAACTAACCATGGTATTTTTTTAAAATTGCTTAACAGACTTAAATTTTTTTCATTTCAGCTGATTTCTTGGAGGAGCACAGAAGAGTTCTTGAATCTCGATTGCTACCTGTAATAAGGGAAATTACTGATAGCAGAGCACGTACTCGAGAGGAGCTTGAAAGCTTATACAGAAAAATTGTCTCAGCTGTCTTACTACGGTCAGGGCTAGGAAGTCCAACAGATATTGCTGTTGTGAGAGAAGCAACAGGTAAAATATTCTGTTTACAATATTCAACACAATGAGTTTTTATGGTTCTGTTCTTTTTTTCTTAATTCATTAAAAATATTGTATGAAAACAATAATTCCTAAGATAATAAAATAAACTGTCAATGATCTTTTTTGTTAATTAGCTGCTCTACAATCAGTATTTCCTCAAACTGAGTTGGGTACTTTTATGACTTTAACCAAACGAGAAAAGGAAAGACAGCTGACTGAACTAACCATGATTGTCACTGGAATTCGGCTTTTCAACAAAGAATGTGGTAAAGGAGGCGAGGGTATTGATGATTGTAAGTTAAAAATCTTCATAAAGTTGTTATGTCATCCATCCTCCCAAAATAATTTAAATAGTGGCTTACATAAAAAAAATTCATAATATTATCTTATAATTTTGAAATAATGTAAACATTGTTCATTTGTTATTTATTTCTTAAAAATCAATTTTAGCAGAAATTTTTTAGAGGTAAAAAGTAGTTGCAAAAACTGGATGAGTGAAATCTCAAAACGTAACATCAATTAAGCTTGAATTAGTTGGATCAGTTGATTTAATTTTTGTACCTACTAAATTACTATAAACATTACACACTGATCATAAAATTATTGTTTCAGGAACAGTACAATACCATGAGTATGGGTGCAACTTATACATAACTATTAGTGTCTAAATTTTAATTTGCAGAATGGGTATTAGAAAGCAAATCATACAATATTAGAAACCTAAAAGTTTATGATTAAAAAATTGCATGTTTGTCAATAGGTTTGGATTAAGGATATAATTTTTCTTTGAAAATGTATGTAAAATATTTAATCTTTTCAGTACCTGCAATTTTAAATGAGGCTGTCCCTGCAACCACTCAGAGTGTGGATGAAGAAATTCAAGGCACTTTGAATTGCACTTACAAATACACAGCATTGATTGAAGAAATGCACAGGAGAAACATAAAAGAAGGTCTGTCTCTTCAACTGTTGAAAGAGGCTCACATAAACACGAGGCAGCATGAGACTTTCCTGAGAATCATTTTGGTAAATAAAAACATTAAACGTGTTGACACTTCCATTTACATTCTGTTGGCAAGATTCATGGCTCAACGATGGAGTCATTTTCATGCTTGCATTGTCAATAAAACTTAGTTATAATATACTGACCTTTCATTACAATTCCATGTGATTAGCAACTTATGTTTTTTGCTGTAAATTATCTGTTACAGAATGATATAATAAGTTGTGCTCACCAAGTTGAACTTTTAGAGAACCAGCTGGGAACTAGAATGGAACAATTGCAGGCTACAGTACAGTCCAAGACAGCTGTACCTACAGCCCAAGTCTATGTAAGTGCCTAAAGTTCATTTCACACTATTACGCATCCAATAATGGATTTATAACATATAATAACTGAATAAGTAAAACATTTCATCACTTAAATTGCAATAAATTTTTTTCTACTTACATTTTTGTATATTTTTATTAGAAAAAAAGTTAATACAATTATAGTTATTTTATGATTATGTAAAATTGGTATCGATGGAAAACAAATCATCAGATTTTTATGGTTATGTTAATGTAAGTGTCATTATACAGCGGTTCTCAACCTGTGGGTCGCGACCCCTTTGAGGGTCGCACGACTCTTTCCCAGGGGTTGCCTAAGACCATCTGAAAACACATATACTCTACAGTTATGAAGTAGCAATGAAAATAATTTTCTGACTGGGGGTCGCCACAACATGACGAACTGTATAAAAGGGTCGCGGCAGTGGTAAGGCTGAGAACCACTGTATTAATAATTAAGAACTTTGTACTTTTTTTACTGGTATTGTACCATATGCAAATAAAATAATGTTTCACATTTTATGCCTGAGACAGTGAATGATACTTTAGGACTAGGGTGGTGATAAATGATTGTTGGACGGATTATTAATAAGTATACTGTCATTGTCTATCTAATGTTCAGTCATAATCCATTATAAAAGGGCCTAATAGAATGGTAAAGAATGCTAATGGATAGATATATATTTATATACTAATATTAAACTATTATTGCTATTCTAGTACTACTACTAGAGACTATAGGTAATTAAGAATATCAAACTCATACTAGTAGCCCTACTACTAGTGATACAGCATAGTATGTTTTTTTTTGTATGTGTGTTCAATATCTGTTTAGTGTTTTTTGGAAAGGCCTTAATGGTATATTACTAACCTAGGCTAAATAATTATTTAGGCCAAACTTAATATTAATAATTATTCTTATGACAGTAATGATATTTAGTACATATTTGTATTGTTATTATTTCTATTTGGCCTAATTTCATTATTCTTTTTTCCTAATTTATTATGACTCTATGCTGTCACATAGACATTAATATAGACTACTGTTTAAGCATAATGGCTATTTAGTAAATATATTCAGTGTGGTGTTATCATAGTTATCTTTAGTAAATTGCCGAAATTTACTCTGCTTATGCTATAACTACTATGAGTATGAGTAATATGATTATATACTTTGATACTATAATATAGGCCTCGTATTATTTAATATATGAATTGAATATGGTGCTATGGGCTCCATGGTCTTTGGTAAATATTTTGATCATAGAACAATTTATTTCAATTGCTGCCTTTGTACTAAATCAGCTGTAATGTCAGTGTAAAAAAAGTAATGCTGTGTTTGGTTATTGCATCCAACAACTTAGTATTTAATAAAACTTTGAACAAATTTCACTTTTGTCCACACAAAAAAGAAACCACACAAAATAGTGAGATCCAACAAAATTTTGACGAAAATTTGATTGTGTGAATTGAAATTAACTGGGATCATCATTTTTAATTCCTTTCCCTTGAATTTGTGAAAACCATTTATGGTTGATAAACTTTGAAATATATCTCATATTTTCAAAAATGCTGCCAATTTGTAAATAGGGGATCGGCCTCAATTATAACTGTTTATAAAAAATTTCAATGATAATTTTAACTTAAAGTTAAAGACATTTCTCTTTATTTTTTTTGTCCAAAACATCATGGAGATTTTTAATAAATGTTTTATTTTTATGACAAAAATTTGTTTGTCTTCTTAAGAAATAGAAACATAACTATCTATTTTTGCCCTAGCCCCAATTTATTCATTTAGCCCAGCTTTGGAGCAGCTTCCAAGATGAGATGGTTCTTCTCAGTGTCCTTAGTAATATCTTGGCCAGTCTAGAGCCCTTTACCAGAGTGAGTGTACTTTTCATTACATTACACTTAAAAACTCTTTCATTAAAGAAATTTTTTCAGTGAGGTATTGGTAATTTTCAAGTTTGACTTTAATTTAATGTTTATATCATGTGATAGTAAATATTCTAATAATGACGCCTTTTTTCCATGCAGGGCCATAAAGAGCAGCTTAGTGATGAATTAATTAGTCCTTACTTGGAAGGTCTTACCATCAAGACTGATGAACAGAGAACAAAAGAGGTGAATTTCAGCTCCTCAAATATTAAATTATATAGTTGTTGTAACCTTCAGAAACAATTGTAGCTTCTGACATTCCTGACACTTCATTGCAACCTTCCTTCTTCTCATTGTTTCCAGGTTATCTATATTATTGTCATACTCACCACCACTAGCTCAATCAAATTATCAAGCCAAGGCCTCCACACACATCACTTAATTAATTAAATAACTTAGAAATATAATATTTAAATAAATTTATAGTACAGCTTCAGACCACAAAATCAATTTGAGTAAATAAAAAATATGAATATGGTCCTCAAATTATATTAGTGTCAACAAACAATAGATTCATACCACCTCCTGCTTTGAAAATTCTAAGATAACTCCCAATTTTTCATGCTTGCAAAAATGGTTGATGATATAGTACCCTCTTTTATAATTCATTATCTGTATTCATGTGCCACTTGATTTCTGGTTGTGTTTTATAAGCTAAACAACCAATAAATGTCATGATGTTGCAGTTGTCTTTGTTTATTTTTTAACAACACATGTAATTTAATTTAAAGAAGGGTACATAATTTTGTTGTTTTTGAAACATTTTTTATTAAAATACTTTATTACTTCAAAAAAATTAGAAATAGCTACATCTGCAATATTTTTCATTCAACAGTGTTGAGTAAAAATTGTAGCAACTAAAATTAAATTGGATGATTGTTTCTTGTATATTATATTGTTATTCTGTAGTGTACCAGTATGTCTTTTGTAACGCAATTATTTACCATCACATATTTTATT
This sequence comes from Lymnaea stagnalis, assembly GCA_964033795.1. Taxonomy (NCBI): domain Eukaryota; kingdom Metazoa; phylum Mollusca; class Gastropoda; family Lymnaeidae; genus Lymnaea; species Lymnaea stagnalis. The sequence goes on from CAXITT010000008.1 coordinate 1,589,339, forward strand.
CCTTAGACAACTGATCAGAGAGTCAACCCAAAAGATTACAAAGTGGAACAGTATGACTGGCTTTTTGCAGACACAACAAAGAATTTTTCAAGGTTGCAGCTTCAGTACAGGGTAGGTGATTGGCTTTTTAATGTAAATTATTATTTAATACAAAATAGTTAAAGCTGAACAACATATCATCACAATTATCATTTTCTCTCTAAAAGAAAATAATTTTTTGGGGGTCTGTATTAGAATTTAAATCCATATGCTTTTGTCAATCTACAGAATTACATAAGCATTTCAAATCCCAAACTTAATGAATGTATAAGCATTTCAAATCCAAAACTTTGTGAATGCATACATTAAAGTAGATACATTTATGATTATATGACTGCACTGTTTGTTACAGGGGTTTTGTGCTTACACATTAGGGAATTATGATCGGCTGCTTTTACCTGGCAACCCTGAGATTGGAGTCATGAGATTTAGAGAACATTATTATGCATTCTCATCTAAAGAGGCAGCATATGAATTTGCTGAGAATCCTCCAGAGTATGTCTTGATTTTTTTGTTTGGGACCATCCTTATAGTATGCAGGTTTTGAGGGGGGTTGTTGATTTTGGAGATTTTGTGTACGTGTGCATGTGGGTGGGTGTGATGAATTTTTATTCACAAATTCCGCAATATTTTTACTGCCATTCTGGCAGCCCATAAATGATAAATAGAATATTTATATCTATAAATATAATGCTGTAAAAATATTTTTCAATGTTATTTTTTTTTTGTAGGAAATTTTGTAATAAAAATAGATATCACTCTAGTAGCCCTACTCAGTAGTAAGCAGTAACAGTAATATTTAGTCCACCCTAAGGCTCACATGCCCATGACATATTTTGTTCAGCTACACTAGTGGTTCCTAGAATTTTTCAATGTCTGTCACCCTTGCCAAATTTTTTCATCATACCGGTACTGTACATTTATAAGCTGAAATTGACTGTGATGTTAAACTTTATGCTGGATTTATTCTGACAGAAGACCCTACTAATATTAATTGTGAGTGTATATTGGATTAAATTTTATTTAAATTAAATGTTAAATTTGTTTTTATAAAATTGTTTTTAGTTCAAAAGTGTGACGTACTTTAGTGGAGGGTCTGAGATTTTTGACAGATTATGACAAGGGGGAGGGGTGTTAAACATTAAAAATTATAAAAAATAGCTTGACCTACTTTATGGATGGCCATTTTGTACATCACTAAGCATTATTTAGTTACTTCAAAAAGTTCTTGGTATGCTACTCAAGTGAGTTACTATTGTCACATGTAATATATTGCGGCGCCCCTGTGAGAAAGTCAAGGAAAAGCTGCGCCTATGGCGAATCCTGAAAATGACATCCCTCAATATATTATATAAACAAGTACAGCTGGGGCACTCCGGTAAAGAGACGATTTTTGTCACTCCTTGTCTTATTGAAGTACATAAGATTTTATAATTTAATTTATTATTAAGTTATTAAAGATCCTATCTTAGACACACTATATTACTGTGACATCTTAATTGCCTATAAATACTTTTTTTGGTGGGTGTGGTTTGAAAGTTCAATGTACCGGTACATATAAATGAGGGTGTTCAAAAGAGTATGCACGCAACAGGGTGGAGGAAGGGGTGTACAATTTTTTTTTTTTTTTTTCCTACATACTAAAGGGATGGCCCCTTTAAATCAAATGATAACTTTTTACCAAATGAAGTTTCTGGAAAGTGTTTACAAGTCTTTAATTATGACTTCCAAAAAATCAAAGCTTAACTTTTAATAAATGTACCGGTACATATAAATGAGGGTGTTCAAAAGAGTATGCACGCAACAGGGTGGAGGAAGGGGTGTACAATTTTTTTTTTTTTTTCCTACATACTAAATGGATGGCCCCTTTAAATCAAATGATAACTTTTTACCAAATGAAGTGTCTGGAAAGTGTTTACAAGTCTTTAATTATGACTTCCAAAAAATCAAAGCTTACATTTTAATTTAGCCTAAATTACTCCTCTATCTTTAAGTAATGTTATATTTAAAAATATCAGATACATTGCTTTAGTGGCAGAAGCTGCAAAGAAGAGTCCAGAGTTAATTCAACTATTAGAACTTCATACACAGTTTTCTACTGTAACACCATATTCACAGGTATTTCTTCTTTAAGGGGATTTGTTAATTATAATTTTATATTGTTTAAACAAAAAGTCTCATTTTAAAATTTGTTTAATGCCAGAAAAGGTTCAATTTTTAACCGTATTTATGATTTATAAAAAGCTGTTTTGAGGGGATCAAGTAAGAATTCTTTATCTTATATTATATCAATAAGACTTATTTTTTATTATATATATGTTTAATTTTCATTATCTATATATGAATTTTTTTAAAATATTGAATTCTTTGAATAATAATACTATGGAATCATGCAGTGCCACATCCTGAAATGATGTTCCATGCAAATAATGAACCTCACAACAACGCATACTGTAATTGGATATAACATGGTTGGACTCCCAAATATTTGTGTATTCATTAGCAGATCAAATTAATTTTGTTTCTTAGTAGGAACCGGTACATAAAACAAGTATTAAAATTATTAAATGTCATTTTGGGGATGAAGTCATATTTGACTTTGAATATAATTCGATCGTATCATGGTTCCTAAAGTTTGAAATGAATTAACATCAAAGAAAAAAAGCTGCACACCTGCTAGACCAGCCAATGTTGCATGCAGCCCCTTGAATTTAAATGTCTACTTTATTAGCTGTAAAAATCCAAATGTTATTTGCATGAGAATTAAGGCTTTTCATGAGATGTGTACATTATTAGGAACCTTGGGTGCAATGTTAGGGACAGGGTTGATTGCATAAAAATAAAGTATAATTCTGCATTAACGCAACCCTGCTATTTACGTGAACCCATTAAACTGTTGTAGTAATATTTCACTGTGCTTTCAACTTGTTTTATCTTTAAATTTAAAGTTACAATTGTTCATATTTAATTTTTTGTTTAAGACACGGGATGCTGGCAAAATGATAGAAAAACCAATAACAAAGTGTGACAGTGGCTCCCAAACTGACACACACATTCTGGAGTCAAATATAGTTAAGACTTATGCATGGAATGAATGGGAACTCCGTAGAAAAGCAATAAAATTGGTAAAAGCTGCTTAAGTTAATGACTTACTTCACTTAGCTTTATGCTAAGCATATAATAAGTCTTTAATATTATAAATATATTATAACCGGGTATTTATTATGATAATTCATTTAAAAAAAATTAGATTAAATTTGATTAATTATTATTGCTGTTTAATTCCTATCTAACTTTTTTTCATTTATTAATTTACAGGCTAATTTAAGAACCAAAGTAACACATGCTATGCAGACTAATGGTAGCAACATGAGAAGAGACAATGAAACCCAGGTTTATTTGCCGAAGTAAGTAAATTGTGAATTTTAATATCAAATGCATTAAAAGTAAAGTTTGTTTCAATTTCTCTTAAACTAGCTTTTGCTAATCATTTGAAATAATGGAGAGCAAAGATTAAACTGTCAAGTTGAAAGGAGTGACATGATCTTTAATCTCTTTCATTTTCTAAAATTCTTACACTAATATATATTTCAAAAGCACACCGCCTATATATACTATGGTACACTATTTATAAAGTTGAACATTTTATTTAATAAGTTTCTTTTATTATTTTAACAGGGAACAAGATACCCAGACTAAGCAAGACAATTACAGTAATGTTTCCAAACCACAAGTATTCCTTCATGGTTTGCGTGGTGGTGGAACTAGCATCCCAACCGTGTTTCGTAAAGTGGATCTCACTGTTGATGTATCTGAACCACCAATAGTTTCAGAGTTCTTAGTACCAGTACCAAAGAAGAAATAGTATCATACCGAATTCCTAGTGATTTTTCATTCTTTATTTTATTATTTTGTTTTCAGAAAGGCAAAAACATTAATAACAATAAATTAAATAGGCTTGATAGGTGTTATTTTTTTTTTATTTTTTAAGAATCTCAATATAACACAAAGAATTCTGTATTTTTCTTTTTTGTTTAAAGAAAAGAGTCTGGTCCTTTATATATGGTGGAAATGAACCAGCATTTACTTTAAAAGTAATCTAATTCATTTATTCCTTAATTTTTATTTATGCCTATGTGTCTACAAAATGGGTGTCAACATTTTATTTTTAATTATTCTAATTATCAACGGTATCAACTAAATCATTCTTATTTTTAAGTATAATTAAATTATATATAATTAGAACTTGTATCTTAAACTGATAGGCAAATGTTTAACAGTCATTTTTAGTGGCTCAATTTATTTTTTACTGGTACAACAAAAATAAATAAACATGAAAATATCTGGTAATTATTTGATTCCTTTGACTTTTTTCAATAATTGTATTTTAAATATATAATTTAATAAAGACACTTAAATAAATGTTTGCAAAAGTTTTTAATATTTTTCTTCAACTCTGATATTAAATTTCTATGATCAAGTGTGCATGTATTTACAGATTTTTCTAAAATATCCACTATACAGAATTTTTATAAAAATCCACTATACGGTACAGAAATTTTATAAAAAAATGAGAATTCTAATTTCTATGCAACTTATTAGGTGATTTCATATATCATTAAAAAAAACTTGCATCTTATTTAGGATAAAGTGGTCCTAAGTAAACTTGTTTTAGTATTTTATTCATTTTTTAAGATGTACTTGATATCAAAGTCAAAGTCATGGTCAGTAAGTTGGCATGGTTTACATGAAAAATTATTTGTATTGGGTATGAGTGGGTAGGACTGGCTAATCTTGGATGGGAGCTCATCACAGAAAATGGGTGGCTGAGCGGTCTAAATTGAAATTTTATTTTAAAGTGATATCACCCTTTGTCACACATTTCATAGAATTATGAATATATTGTAAATTAAAGATAAATATGCTTTGCATACATTTTCAATCATTTTGCATTCATACTTTATATTTCACCCTTAAGTTTAAGAATTGACCTTTTTGGCAACATCCAAGAGACAAATTAATTTAAAATCACAAATCAAGGCAAAGAACTCTTTATGTTTAGTAATCACCATTATTTATTATACCAGTATACAAATATTTCATGTATACAATATTTATTGATATTCCCTGTAACAATTATAATTATTAACCCACTTGATGTTATTAGTACCGGTATTATTAAAATGTAATGAAAATATATTTCATAAGGATTTTGAAAAATTAAATGTAAAGTATTACACAAGAAACATTTATTAAAGTAAAATTTAAATACATACCAAATTTTTATATAGCAGCAACAATTGGAAACCAAGCAAAGAACTTAATCAATAATAAACTTTTCTGCTCATAAATTAAATTGTATCTTTCAAATTTTTAACCTGTTAAATTAAAACCCTGTTTAAATCCCAAATATTTAAGCAAGTTTAGGTTTAAGCAAATTAATAAAACATTTAAATATTGAACACTTAAAAATACAAAATAATCAAACTTATCAATTCAAAGATATTTGCTAATAATTTTCAAATTATGTTTGGCCCTAATAAACAATGCTTTAATGGCACAATACATTATATTTGAGGAGCCATATGTAAACATATCTCACTTTACTCTCAAAAGCCTCACAATATCTTGGAAAAGGAAACCTGTGTGGGAGGATCTGTGATTGACATATATATTTACAGATATCAACCATTTGCGTTCACCAGCTGCGTGGAGGGACCTGATAATTGGGAAACAGTTGATTCTTAATAAAAGCATCTATTCCAGACTTCATCGTTTTGCTAGAGACACTTTCAGAAAAATCACACCATCCTCACTTGGATGTATATATTTACATTCTAACCTCTGGGGTTTCAGGAAGTCACCCTAATCTGCCAGGCTAGTGTTTTTTTAGGATCAGTGGCTAACCGTTAAGATTGGTCCTTTTGGTAAGATTAAATGCCTTTATTTAATATTAAGGCAAACATGAGCAAAGCCAAAGTGACATTAACTTTTTCAATCAGGCATACAACTTTTATTTTGTGCTTATTATGCAAGGAACATAGTACAAATTGGTAATTAACAATTTAGCAAATATACATAAATACATACTTACATAAATACATGTGCATAGTCTAGTTTGAAATTATTTACACTAGGATCAGAAAGAACATTTTTAAAAGTGCGTATTGGTAAAATAAACAACTTTTAAGCTATTGAAAAAGGTGCTTTTATGTTTAAATCTAAAATAAAATTACTTTTGTGGAGTTGAAACACCCAATACGATTCAGTCTACAATGCAAATGACTATTTCTAAGGTCAAAATGGTTAGATATACGTTCAAAATTAAATTATTCATATAACTCAGTGGTTCTCAACATTCCTAATGCCGCGACCCTTTGATACATTTCCTCATGTTTTGGCATCCCCCCAGCCACAAAATTATTTTCGTTGCTACTTCATAACTGTGGAGCACATGTGTTTTCAGATGGTCTTAGGCGACCCCTAGGAAAGGGTCGTGCGATCCCCAAAGAGGTCGCGACCCACAGGTTGAGAACCGCTGATATAACTGAATAACTGCTACCTCTCCTGATAAGTTATTTTTCTCTTTTATCAGCAGGAATTACCTAGTAATGTCCTAGCTGGCCTAGCCCTTCATTGACAGCCATCTCTACAATCTTAGTGCACCACTAGACCACCAAAATAGTAACTATAGATAAAATATATAATCATCACATAACACATCATGAAAAATTGGTAATATCAAGGAAATCTTATGTGATTTATGAAGGGTTGAAAATATTAGAGCTTTTAACATAATTATATAACTGCACAACAATATTAGCATCAGAAAAATTTAGATTTAGGATTTCAATTTAATGGTTTAATTTACTTTCCTTTGATCTAAATTTACTTCTATATATTTTAATACCTTATTAGGAATGTCAGAAATGTATTATTTAGTTCACTCCACAACATTTGTTAATGTCAACAACTGGTTCAAGATTAAGGATGTCAACAAAGTTTCAACCATCTAGTAAACACAATCCACTGATCAAAAAGCTGAAAATTTTGTGGAGTCTGAAAACATTTTTTGAAACTAAATGATAGAATAATTGTGAAGATTTATTTATGCGTATAAATAAAGTGTAAGTTAGTAATTTCTCAACTGCAAACATTTCTTTTTTTTTACCTTAGTCACATTCCATTTTTTTAAGTTTGTAAGCATTGTTTCTATATTATTAAGAGCACTGATTACAGGAGTAATTTTCTTAGCAAAATGATCATATATCCCAATTAATTAAATTTCAACAAAAATTTAACTATACTGGTATACTAAAAAACTTTCAGCTATATTGTGTTTTAGATAAATTGAAAAATATATAAAATTTCAAAAGAAAAATATTTTCCCAGTAAGTTTCTTTTTTCTTTATTTTTTTATATTTTCATATTTCCTCTACACATGGTATTTTATGGCATCTTAATATTCTAAGGGTTTGTTATTTCCCATTAATGATAAGTAGCATATAGTAAAATTACATTAATTTAATCCATTATGATTGACCTCACATAAATGTGTTAAGCAAATGTACAGTGAAACAGCCTTTCTTTTTTAAAAAACATGTATTATTTTTTTTTTGTCTTAGGAAGCTATGATTATGATGTCAGAGGAGCTAAAAATATGCTGAGAAAAAAAGTTATTTCTTTTTGTGTGGTAATGTATGAACATAGATAAATCATGGCAAGTCGTTGAATATGTCAATAAAGCACCTTATATTTAAAAATCCTCTTAATGTTAAGAATGTCAATAACATTTTATTTAAATTTAGAAATTTACACAAATGATCATACAAATTTAAACAAAGATACTACTCTTTCCAGCAAAAGACAATTCAATTTCCTCCAATGACCTTCCTTTAGTCTCTGGAACATATTTGGCTACAAACCAAATACTCAAAACACAACAAGCACTAAACAGATAAAAAACACCAGCACTACCCAGTAAATCTTGCATATTTGAGAACTGGCTGGTCACAATAAATGCTGAGCCCCAGGATGCAATAATTGCAGCTGAACCTGCAACCCCCTTACAGCGAGAAGGAGTAATCTCTGACATGATTAGCATAGGTATGGGACCCCAACCCAGTGAGAAGCCAATAATATAGAGTGTTAGACAAAAAACAGGAAACCAGGTTTTCATAAATGCACTCAGCATCCCAGTAGCAGATAATTTATAATACAACCCAAAGCAAAATAATGTAACAGCCATAATGAGGCCCCCAATTTGCAGAAGTTTACGTCTCCCAGCTTTGTCCATAAGATAAACAGCTGCAAGGGTTCCCAATATTTGCACAATACCAATGATGACTGTGGCCTTGTATGCAAATTCTCCTACTGCAGACTCAAAGATCGAAACAGTGAAAAACATCACTGCATTGATTCCAGATAGCTGTTGAAAGATCATGATACACACACCTATGAACAATGGCAAGGAGAGTTCACGCTTCTTTAAAATTTCAAAGAAAGACACACGTTGTTCAGGATCAGATCCTGCTTCCATTTCACGGCACTCTTCCTGGACATTTGTATGAGCGTCTCTTAGTAACTGAAGAGAAATTATTGCATCCGCTTTTCGATTTTTCATAAGTAACCATCTAGGGGTTTCTGGAATCATAAAAGTAAGTATTCCTCCAAGAACAGATGGTACTATGCATAAATTTGCCAACCAGCGCCACTCAAAAAACATGCCAAGAATATAAGCTGCAGCAATACCAATAGTGATAAAGAGCTGAACACATGAGCCCAGTATGCCTCTCATTGAAGTAGTTGAAATTTCTGCAACATAAATAGGAACACAAACTGTCACCATGCCACTCCCAATCCCTGTCAGAAATCGTCCAAAATAGCATTGGTAACTCTCAGATGCAGAAGCTATTATAAAGAATCCAGCAGCAAATGGTATGGATAAAAATGTGAGAGAGAGCTTACGACCAATTTTTTCAATTAACCATCCTCCTAAGGGCCCTCCAAAAAGTGCTCCAATAGTAAGTAAAGAGCCAAACCAACTGCTTTCGTCTTTTTTTAATACTCCTCTTTTTATCATACTAGGGATTGAGGGAGAGCTGTAACCAATAGATATTCCAAAGTTAAAAGCGCCGACCAAAGCACACATGCAGATGAAAACTAGCTTTCTGTAAGAACCTTCATATTTCGAAAGGACAGCACGACCTGCAAGACCGACTGGTTGTTGTTCCGCCATTTTGAAGCTCCTACGTGGTTACTCCGCAATTTTTTTTTTTTTTTTTTTTTTTAAATCCCGATCCAACATGGCAACATAGTTCCCAGAAGTTTAACTTCATTCATGTACTGAGTTCTGGCTTATGCATAGTACAGTTATATTATCGGTAGTAATTATGTATTTTTATATAAACCCAGGCATATATTAGAAAGAAATAAAATAGAAATCTGATATATTATGCTTATGTCATTATTTTATATTTGGCGTTAGGTAAAATCGAAAACATTTGATGCCACAAATTTTGCCCCTCCCCCCCTCCCCAACAAAATTTTTATTTATTAAGTTTTTCAACACTTATTAATATGAAAATGTTATTTTATTATAAAGAGAACTTTTGACAAAAGTTTTGTAAAATTGAAGGGTATTACAGGCGCATTAAAAAAAAAGATTATTTAAAAGTAGACATGAGATAATACAATAGAAAATGGTTTTCTTTTCAGCAGAAGCGTCACTAGCATACAACTTGGTATCACTCAGTGTGGTCGCTTTAAAAGGCGTTGTTTTTTTCCTACACACGCTACTAGCACATGCCCTGAAGTGCCGATAGAAGCGATAGTCCACCCCTAGTTAAGAAACGCTGCTATAGAGAAATTTCTGACACAGCTGTCGGGTGCATTTATTACGATATCCATAGGTGGTGAATTTTTAAGGATTTGTAATGGGCAGTAGTGGAGAGAGGAATTTTTTTAAAAGGGGTGTGGGGTTGCAGAGGTTTCCGCCGCTATATTTGAGGGAGCGTCTAACATTTAGTGACGATTATGACAATGGGGGAGGTAGGGTAAAATTACTGCAATATTTTCGTGACGTCAATTATGGATGGCCGCTTAGTTGAAGGCGTATAGCCCATTAAATCGAAATTATATATATTTTAAAAAAAATTGAAGTAAAAACTACAGAATGGGGTCGTCCATTAATTACGTCAAAAATTTTTACGCAATTTTTGACCCCCCCCCTCCCGTCTGTCAACAACTGTCTAACTTTCGATGACCCACCTATTTAATTATGTCAACTTTTTATACAAAAAAAATCAATTATAATATAAATAAATGTATAAATACGTTTTACTTTGTGCTGATATATTTTTTAAGTCACACAAAATTTTAGGAAAACATCTTACTACATCTTAAGCTTGTTAATCAATAAGTTAAAAAGTTTATACACTTAAATTTTATAATGCAGAATCAATTAAAAGGTTGTTAAAGACTAAATATCATTTTTGTGGAAGTATAAATGTGATTATTGTCAGTATAGCTGACAATTATAGTATAGAAATTACATGGTCTGCATTATGTTCTTCACAAAATAGTTTGAAGAGACGCTAGCATATTTTGGCTTAGCTTTAATAGCAATTATACAATTTATAACTTAATTAAGTATTTCATTAAGAACTGGCGAAATATATTTTGCTACCGATTTTTTCCACATTGCACAAGAAGCGTTTCTGGAGTCTCATCCTTCATCAATTTTAAGCAGCCATTTTTCTTGCACAATATATTATATTTTCATATGTACTAATAATTAATGACATGTAAGTAATTTTTTAGCTTATTATATTTATCTTTGAAAGTAGTGAAGCTTTTTAATGATTTACGAGAGCCTAAGTTATCAATAACGTCTCACTGTCTCTCAAAGATTATTCATCCATCTGCACTGAGATTTCTTTTGTTGCCATCTTTTCAACAAGATGTATTTCAATATCTTCACTCATTTTTATCTATTCTTTGCTACTGAGTGACATAGCTTTCACGTTTTTTTTTTTTTGTCACCTCTTTCCAGAACTGTTCTAAGAAATGCTGATATTGATGTTTAATTAAATTATGTCCTTATAGACTATAACTATAGTATGATTTTTCCTAGATTCAGCAATGAGTAAAGAAATTTCATAGCTTGCCTCAAGAGTACAATTGACAGCTGAAGAATGAGCAGTTAAACGGTGACTTAAATGTTGTACTTTTTTCTGAAATTTTACTTGAAGTTGGAAAGTAATTTAAATCTGAATTAAAATTAGCACTATGTTTGGTCTCAAACCTCGTTTCATTTAGTAATTTAGACCTTTCTGCTGGACGAGCATTGTTGGCATAAAAGACAAAATGTGACCGTTCTTTTTGGGTGGCGGGTATAAATCCAAACAATGACGATTTAAAAAAAAAAAAAATTTTTTTTTTTTTGCTTCCACCACTCATTATACTGTGAGGGTCGTGGCATTAGGACGGTTGGGAACCATTGGTTTGGGTGATTGTTATGATTTCAATTTTAAGTTAGAATAAGGTCTAAGCAAAGGTCAAGGGCATAAAGTATCACGTGGTCGGCCATGTGATTATGTTTTGGAAGGAATATTCATGGCGTAACTTACGTAAAAGTCATTGTTGAAAGTATCACAAGCTAGTGCAACGAAAGATAAACCATCATGAAAAGAGTTTGCGAATTTCTCATTATTATTTGGATTTGTTTTGAGAAGAATGAAAGTGCTAGACACCGACCTAATCCTAATCCTATTCATGCGTCTTGTAACGTGGATTGGTGAGTCTCTTACACTCTTACTCTTACTCTTACACTATTTACTACTTACTACTTAGTTAACTTAGTCACTTAGTCATAGTACTTACTTAGTGTCTTCCTCTTAGTTAGTAGTCTTCTTAGTCATACTAATACTAATATATAAAGGCTATGAATTATAATTAAAATAACTAGAGTCTAATACTAATATAATAATTTAAATTAAATAATTACTAAAAATATTAAAATTTTTATATTATATAATAATATGACTATGAATTTGACTAATAAATTGATATCTTGCTGTCACTGTTTATAACTAACATAAATTGATAAATACATTTATATTTATATTGGCATTATATTGCAATGAAATGTTTTTTATAACTTTTTTTTTACTCTTCAGGAACTTTGGCTTAACATGTCCTGATACCAGCAACAAAATAATAAATCAGATTGATTTATGGAAAGGAGAAGATTGTGGAACTGGAGAAAAATGCAGATACACAGTAGGCTAAGTGACACATTTTTAAACATTAAAATATAAAATAAGCTCTTGTTATCATGCTGTGGTTATTAGAGGATATGGGTAAATTTACATTCAGCGCCCCACTCATTTCCCATGGCCATGGTGACCAATATGGTGACTGAAAAAAAAAGTAGTGCAAACACATAACTGCTAAAATGAGAGGGAAAGAGAATGTTCTTTTTTAGCTTCTTACCCAGAAAAACAACATTAGAACACAGCTTATTAAATTAAATTTCATGAAGTAATTTCATCTGGTACATTAATTTTGTGGCAAATGCAGCAACTTTATTATAGCCCTCTAAATTATACTAAATATGCAACAAAAAGTTTCAACTACCTGTTGTTGCCCCTTTCCTGGCATACTTTCAGCCGGTACATTAATTTCGTGGTGAACCTAGTAACTGTATTGAATCCCTCTAGACTCTAGATATGCAGCAGAAGTAAACAACCTGCAGTCGCTCCCTTCCCTCAACTAAAACATGTGTGCTACAGTTACTCACTGTGGTAAGAAAAGTGTAAAAATGAGAAAAACAATAAAAAATATTTTAAGATAATGAAAACCCAAATTATAGTTTCATAGAATACACTTAAACACACTTTATTGTAGTTTCCACCAAAAATAAAATCCAAAAGTTGTCAGAAAAATCAATAGTCAGTACAATACCCATTTTCCATAATGCTGGAAAATTTAGATATTATAACTAAACAAAACACTGAAATCAGTTGAAACCAAAGACAGTATTTGAATGTCCCCAAGAAACTTCACTTATGAAAATTTTTTCAACAAAATACTTTTGTGCTGTAAGGACTCTAATAATTTATTTTCTCAAAATAATTAAAAACTTTTTATATTGATATTTGAATCATCTGTATAAATCGATTCAATAAAAAAATTTGAATGTAAATAGTCTATATTTTCCCATTTTGGGGAGGGGGTGGGGTATCCTCAGTGTTAAGAAAATAAATATATAGAGTAGTAACTAGAAAAAGCTAACTCTGCATGACCACAGCCTAATTCTATTAAAAAAAATCAACCATGGACCTTTCTATCTTTAAATTTTGGCGTTAACAAATTAACAATCTACAGTAGGAATCCTTCTGACCTTCAGTATTACCTGCTTGTGTGGGAATTTGTTTCTCGTCAAACACTGATTATATAAACTTGTCTAGAAAACAAGAAATATCAAATAAACAAAACTACTTTTGCTTGGAGAATTATTTGAAGCAAAATGCATTTGTTAAACTAAAAAAATTTGGAGGAAAGATCCCACCTCTTCATCACATATTCATATACCTAAGATCAGCTCGATCAGGGTGAAATTTTACCCTTAAAGTTAGTACCAAAAGATATAAAAATTAATTTGTTCCTGTCAGAATTTAACAGATTGCTCCTCCGGCTGTTACAGAATCTAAATAATCACTCTTAAAGTCAGTATTGTCCCCTTTACTGTAAAAGACAGCTGATTTTTGTGTTTGAGAAACACTATAGATGTCTCATGTTTAAATTATACATTTATAAAAATGTTGTCTCGATAAGAATATTTATCTACGTGCTGAAAATTGATATGTACCATGTATCTAAAAGCATTGCAATTTATTGGGATCAATAAAATAATCTTATCATTAAATAAATAAATTGGGCATTCATATCATATGAGGGAATTGTAAAAACATCAACTATCTGTTTTATCTTTAGTTTATCAGCTTTGACAATGTGACGTTAAAAGCAACTCACACAACACCAGTGAAGAAATATGTGGATGATCTTACCTTTGTTTTCAAGCCTAATGGCAACACAGAATGTACTGTTAATGTAAGTTTCTTTTTTATTTTATATTATGATAACGCCTCCACTTAGTATTAGGGGTTGGTTCTTTGCTATTTATATTTTCTGAATGTGTGACTTAAAATCAAATGCTGAACTTCTTTTCAAGTTTTTATACAGAGCAATCATAAGTGTGCGCTATAAAAATTCTATCTCAAGGAAGGAATTAAAATGTTTAAGTGCCACAGTTTCATACCAGACTGGCCTTTTTACCCCCTGAGTAATCTTTGCAATGTATGCATTGGAGTTTGCTTTTGAATCATTCAAATCATTAAACTTAAAAGTTATAGATGTTGAAAATTAAATCTCTGGAAAGAATGTACATATTCTGAAAGTTGTGTCTTTTAGTCTGCCTAAATTCCCCTTATTTATGCTTAATATTTTATTTCCTATAAAAATAACAAATCTAAATCAAATTTCTCTCATCTATTGTTTAAGTGGAAAGGATGAGACCATATGCTGGGGTGCAGACAGCATGAATCCTTTTAAGTTTTCAAATAACTGTGTATGTTCGTACTATGCTGAGGCGATGGACTTTCCTTGTAGTTTTGGTTGGATAAAAAATTAATGTTTTTAGTGTACTTTATTAAATATTTAAAATTTTCTGCACCATGAATACATCAGTGTTGCGAAATTTGCATTGTTGCTCTTTTAGTATTTTAATATCCCTCATTAGTATTAGATTTGAAACAAAAGAGCATGGATAAGCTATTTTACCAGAAGATAATCGATCATAAAAGCTCTTGGTGGGATGTTCCTTCTTCCTTGTGTAAACTAATTGACCATCTTAACTTAATTATAACTTTTTTATATTAACTTAATTATAACTTTTTTTTAGATTTAGACAAAATAGAATATAGGTTACATACTTGACACTAAAATATTAAATGATGTTACATTGTTAATGACATGTCACTAATAAATAATATAATATTTAGAGACAAATTTTGGAATACTATTTGCAACTATTTCACTATTATCTGGGCAAAATCGTTTCAAAAATGGGATATTACGCCATGATGAATGGGAATCGTAACTTATGGATGGAAGAACCATATTTATATCTTTGTTTTATGACTTAGATAAGTGTTATTTTAAATGTTTTGTTTCAAGCAGAAAAGCATTAAATTAAAAGCCTACTAACCAAAAAAAAAAACAACAAAAGATTATAATTATTCCTACAAAACAGTCTGTGATATTTTACAGTGTTAAAATTATAAATATGCTATTTATAATTTCAAGATAATTATTGCAGAATTTTGTAAATAAATGTACATACTTTCTGCCAAACGCCCCCCCCCCCTCCAACACATAATCTCCAAAATCGACAGACCTCACCCCTGAGTGTTTATGTGCGATATTTATATGGATGGTCCCTATTTGAATCAAATTAAGTTACTTTTTTTTGAGAAAGTGAAATCTTGCTAATTTGCCATTTCTTTACTAATGAAATCGCAACAGGGTTTAAGCTACTCAGAAACTTGGTATGCTATACTAGACTATGGTACAAATTACTGCAATCTCCACAACCTTATCACTGGTAAGTTGATTTTTCAAATATTTAGTAGTGTTGTGCAAGAGAATTTCAATACAAATTGGTGCATTTTTCTTGGTTTTTTTTAGATCTATACCAAAATTTTGTTTCTTTTGGGTGCATTTTCTCTGCAAGTGACTTGATTAATTTTTAATTACTAATAGTATATACAAAAGGATGGTTTAAATTTGTGAGAGTCTTTTATGCTTCTTCAAAGCCATTTACCGTATATACTCGCATATAAGCCGAATTTAGAACTTAGAACTATAAAATACAATACTGAAATCAGGGGGTCGGCTTATATGCGCATAAAACAAAATGGACACAAGGACAGACACTAATGCCAATTTTCCAAACAAATTTTCTAAATATATACTTCGTTAATCATTAGTTGTGAACAACTTACGAGCGGAAGTTCAGATATTATTATAGCAAACAATGTGGAAAGAGCAGAACACGTTTTTGTGTCATTCCAAAAGGTAAACAAACTGGTATGTGACATAAAAGTAAGCATTTTACATCTTTACAGTAACAAATTTCTATGAACCAAAAATATGGAGTTAAATTAGACAATTGTATGGTCGGCTTATATGCAGGTTTTTGTAAAAACGGGCCATTTTAAAGCAGTTTTAGGAGGTCGGCTTATATGCGATGTAGGCTTATATGCGAGTATATACAGTAACAATTCCCATATGCATAGTAAACAATTTTATCCATAAAATACTTTGTTTTCAACAGGTTCTGGACTTAACCAAACAACAAATTACAGAGAGGATACCAACAATGGAAGATGTACCCAATACTCCTCGGCCGACTGTGATAAATATTAAATCTCATTGTAACAGGCTTTTCAAGGTGCTTGCAATTAAAATGTTTTTTAAATGAAAGACATTTTGTAGATCAATGCCACATTGTTAGTGCATTATGAATACTCTTTACTTCTTTGGAACCTCATTTTAATTTTGCAAATGTTTTATCTCTTATAATTATAATCTCATTTCTCAAGTTTTGTATTTGCTTTGTTATTTTATATCAATAAAAAAATGTTGGTATTCTGTCACATTTTGGTTGCTACATAAAGGGCGTATGTCAATGGAAAGATCAGCAGAGCATCATTAATAAGTATTCATATTAAACAGAGAACCTAAAGTCAAATATTATTTTGACAGTAAACCTGCAATAATCCATTGCAGACCAGCACAGCTCAAAATGTAAGGCGGGCTGTAATACTTTATGAAAAACTTGTGCGGGCCAAAAGAAAATAGATGAGGACTTGTGCGGACCAAAAAAAAAAAAAAAAAAAAGGAGGGGGGGGGGGGGGGGGGGGGGGGGGGTTTTGGAGAAAGCTATGAAAAAAAATAATAATAAAGAATATTTTATTTCGCAGGCCGCAAAGTGGGTGCTGGACTATTGTGTTAGGTATTATAGTTTTGAGGATGTTTAAGAAAGGTATGAAAAAGAAAACATTGCTCTTGAACAAAAAAATAATTGGGTACAGATAATTCTTAACCATAAAAAGTCAAGTTTCTCCACTTCTGTGCTCTGTTTAACACTAAATGGTAAAATTTGATCCTGGTATTAGTATTCGCATAATGCATTAAAAAATTTGTTTCTCATTAAGCAACTAACTAGAATCCTGGTTTGCAATCTCAAAAGGGGTCAAAGGATACTCATTGGAAGGTTTTTCTGTGGGATTTCTGGACACAACTACAATAAAATTAATTTCATTAAACTATTTCGAGTTTGGATTAATTTCATATTACTATTTGTATAGCGGCTGCAGATTTTTTAAAACTTAAACCATTAAAATAAAAATAATTTATTGGCGTCAGCAGTCATTTTGCCGCTATGAAATGGGATCTTAACTAAAAAATAGACTGGAACCTGTGGATGAGAATGTGTTTCCTAACATTGATAAGTTCCTCAGGAATGTTCGAAAAGTTATATTTACAGGCCTAATCGTTCTTAATTTTTGTTGTTGTCTATTTTAAATACTAATGCTGTGTTATTCAACATTTTTGTTGGAATGGAACCCTTTGAACCCTTAGATTGCTCGCAAAACCCCATGCATTGAGATAAGGGCTTGTTCTAAGTCAATGCCATGCAGTGACACAAGGGTTTGACATATGTCAAACCCAAGCAGTGACACGAGGGTTTGTTCTATGTCGACCACATGCAGTGACAAGGGTTTGTTCTGTCAGTCCCATGCAGTGACACAAGGGTTTGTTCTATTCCAAATAGATTTCCTTCTCAAGTGAATCCCATAGTTAAAGTTATGTCACTGAAATGACGAACTTTAATATTCCGATCGACCACATCAATTTTTGGCACACACGACTATCATGATGAGGTACTAGCAGTAGCTTTAGTTGACTGCCATTGAGTCTAAATTTTTCTTCTTAAGATTAATAAATCGATCTATTAGTAGCGCAAAAAACATTGTTTTGAAAATTAATTCAAACACTAAATGAAAATGCTTGTTAAAACGACAACGGAAACAGTTGACTGCTACTGAGTTTTAGTTCGGTCACCATCTGTGGCATCTACAAATTTTTCTTCTTAATCGATCCATTAGTAGCGCAAAAAACAATTGTGTTTTGAAAATTAATTCAAAGACTAAATGCTTGTTAAAACCACAACGGAAACAGTAATTAAGTGGATAAAAAACTACGAACTACAACACATTTAACCCCAGGCTGGCGCTCACAGTTCAAAAATGCTGCTCTAAATTTACAGTACATAAAAATTCACTTAGTATTTTGCGCCATGGTTTCAAGCCATTACTTGTAACTTGAGATTAAATTTAAATAAATAGTGAACAAATACAAGGGATAAAGTAACCTTCAGAACAACAGTAGATTTATTGGATATGTTTTGAATAAACTTTAGATTTTCTATACACCATGAACACAAACTATTTAGTGCACGATTAATGATAGGCAATTTTAAATATTGTTTAACAACCTTTTTAAAATGCACCAAAGTTAGCATTTAAAAGTGTAGGCTCCATAAAATATTTATATTCCCCAAAAAATGTAGAAATATTTATCACAAGTACAAGTTTTTTTTGTCAAGAATGTAATTTTATAATGGTTATATCTTCTAAAGACTACTAATATGACATTTTCTAAGTAGAGTACAAGTTAAGTATACATAAAACTTACAAGGTCTTAATATAGCACAATAACATTTTGACTTATCCAGAATCTTAATAAAAATTAAAGGTAACCCACTATTTTCTATTTCTAATTATTAATGATGGTGCTAAAAATTGTCACAAATTTAAATTGCAATGCATTTTGAACAATAAGTATGATAATTTTGTTTAAATGATACAAAAGCATAACCCATTTTGTTTTATGCAACACACCTTTCTTCAAAGACAGATTTGTCTCTTTTAAGAATATATTTCAGATTTAAAACCAAAGAATATATAAATTATATAAATTCTGTCACTCTTCAAAAGTATGCAGTTCACCCATAAATGCCTAATAAATGATACAATTTTAGCAAATGCAAACTCATAGTTTAAATAAAAGCAGAGAGCACAATAAATTACAGCAAAGCACCACAACATTTCTACTACCTATTTACATTAATTTTTTTTTTTAAAGTGCCTGAAAGATGACCTTAAAACATAGACAACACTATGTAAAATAATTTTTAAAATGTAAATGCAATTTTCAGATTAAACCCAACATTTTTTTCAAATCAAATAAATGCCAAATTTTTTCTTTAATTAATATTCTCATTAAACATGATTTTACAAAAAAATTGAAATTCCTTAAGTTAACCACTTTATAATTTTGAATGAACATCCTAAAAAATTAAACACCAACAGATACAATAAGGTGGTGAATTCGTTAAATATTTAATGATCCACTGCATTTAAATGGTCCAATAAAAAAATATTTCGTCTTCCATTACCAGTTGTGAGTCAATCAGGAAAGAATATTTTTAAAAATCATCTTCCCAGTGCCACAATTAACCATTAAGTTTAAGGACGGAAGTTCATGTATTCAAATGTGACTAAACTTCTTGTTATAATGGAACAAAACAAAACTATGTGCTACATTTACACAAGAATTTCTTACAGAAACCCAATACCTTGTCCATATAGTGATAAAAATAAAACAAAAGGATACAGTCCTGCTCTATGCCAGATAATAATTTTCTAAATATGCTGAAAAGTATAACTGAAAATTACATGACAAAATGTGTCCAGTCATATCAGTTACTCCCAACAGAGATGAAAGAAGCTTTTCAAATCACCTCTTAAAATAGAGATGAAACTTTATGCTTGCTAGTATGCTATGCTAGGAATGAAATGAAATAAACATCATTAAAATAAAGTTTCTTAATAAAAAGTCATCAGCATCTTTTGAAAGCCTTGCAACCAGTATGAGTATTAATTATATTTTATAGAATCCAAGTTTTGTTGCCTCAACCCTCAAGCCACTATATTTTCTTAATTTCTTACAGGATTATTCTTAACCATATTTTAAAAAAAAGAGAAACCAAGTATCGTACATAAATATATACATTTAGGTTAAATACTTTTCAGATTATTTTTTAACATGAACAATTTTTTGTTGTAAAAAATCACTACTCAGTAGTCACTTATAAATTAAGTTCCTAATTCACCTTTTGTCCTTATAACATGCAAAAAGCTCTGGCTTGTTCGATAAGTCACAACAGCATTAAAATGGCTTGAATCAATTGAAGACTAAACTTAATTAATAAATTTCACTCAAACACCAAAATAATATGATATTACACATTAATTTAATTAAGCTGTTAATTTAATTGCTAGTTCTTTTAAAACATCTTTCTTCAAATTATAAATAAATTTGGAAAACTATGGGGGCTGCCAGTGGAAGCGCCTCCTGTTTTTCAGTTTGGGTTGGTTCCAAAATCATGCTTGTTGTTTATGAACTTGATTCCAGTAAATTAAGTAGGGCCAATTAAGACAAGCCCAATAATATAAGTTTTAAACAAATCTTTTAATCTGAATAATTTTGTTCCTTTCATTTCACAGCATCATCATCCAATCCTTGTTTACTTAGCTGAACCATGACAACCATGATATGAAACAGATATGATATGAATCAACCCATTTGCTCTTTTCTCTCTAAAAATAGTTTTTTTCCTATGTGGAAGTAACCCACAGACATTGTACAAATTCACTATTGTTATTATTGTTATTTAATTCCATTTTGATAACACATTGGTAACATTACGATTATTAAACAGATGCGAAATGGCACTTAAAATACAAACAATTTATAACTGTTAGGTTTTAATTTCAAAACAACTGTTCATTTATGGATTGTATAAGATGTAAAGCATTTAAAATTGATATTAAATACTTTTTACCATGCACTACAGTAGAAAACAACTTTGTACTATACAGCTAACAAATGAAAATTCTATGTCCCATTTAGAGGTGCAAATGACAAACTCCCCAAAAAAGTAACATTTCTATGAAGAAAAAAAAAAAGTTACAATTTCAGGAGGATATAGCTATTAATATCAAGTGGCTATAGCTATTTATTTTCTTCATAATTGGATTCAAGGACTTCCTTTCTTTGTGAAACAAACCCTGTTTTCAAAACATTTTAATATTTACAAAACAGCACTTATCACAAATATTAAATCGTACAATGTTATTGCCATGCTATTATGGTTAGAGCATTTTTGTGACAGCACTATAATAATTTTAATTTTAAGTAGGAACCCATCAAATCTGTTTTCCAAAAAGGACAATTCAAATCTAAATGATTTTTGTTTCTAAATGTATCATGTTTAAATATCATTTGTACTTAATCTTGTTAATTATTATGTCAACATCTTATATTAATAATATTTTTAAAAATATTGTTCAGTTTTATTAATTTGATTAAAAAATATGCAATGGTTAGTTTTCTTGAAGTAGAAAGAAAACAAGAGCACAAAATATGAAGCTTGCAATAAAAAATGTCAATCACAATATAACCAACAACTCACTCTTCCAAAACATTTTTAAG
The DNA here is from genome assembly GCA_964033795.1 of Lymnaea stagnalis. Lineage (NCBI taxonomy): Eukaryota > Metazoa > Mollusca > Gastropoda > Lymnaeidae > Lymnaea > Lymnaea stagnalis. Next base: position 1,611,065 of record CAXITT010000008.1, read on the forward strand.
GAAGCAAGAAACGTCAGCATTATTAGACAATGTAATTACCATTGATAGGAATGATTCAAGTGCGTTATAACTTTTAAATAAGTGTATTTAACAATATCTGTTTCATTGAAAAAAAGTATTCGTTCACTATCCAATTTATTTATTGAAATTTTTAAAATTAATATTTCTAAGAAAAATACATTAACAAGATCTAATACAGAATACCGAATGTGTATAAAGAAAATGTTTTCTTCCACAGTTATGTGGCAGAGTAAGGCAGTTTTCTTACTAAGCATTGCAGAAACTGAATTAAAGGAGCAGATAACATTTTCAGCTGATAAGAAAGACAGTTTGTCATGGCTGATTTGGCAGGAGCCAATAAAACTAAGTTTAAAAAAAAGTCTTTTATTAGTATTATTTTAAATTATAAAGAACAGTTTTTAAAAAATAATGTTATATATTCTGGTACTGTAAGGTATAAAGTTTTCCTTAAAATTTTAACTCCTCCTCATTAAGTCCATTTTTGGTTATACAGTTTTATTATTTCAAAAATTATATTAAAAAGCAAAAAAAGAAATATTTTGGACATGGCTTCCAGCTTTTGCACTATTAGGATAAGGCAAAAAGAACTTAAAAATGTTGCAATAACTTCCTATTGAGCCAGTGAAAATGAATGATGGTTCAATTATAGCTGCAGTTGATTTTTATGTAAAGTAGCTACAAACAGTGGTCCCTGCTAAAGGTAAGAGATGTAAAATCAGAGTTTCAAGAAACTCACTTATGCCCATTTAAAGGCCCTAAAACTGAAGATTAAATATTAAAAAAATAGTGACTACAATAAACCACCAAGGATCTGATTTTAAAAAATTGGACTTCTACCACCAACAATGAAAAAGTCAGCAGAAATCAGAAACTCTTAATGTCAATCACCATTTCTCTTACTCCATATTGTTTTCTTGATGCAGCAGTTGTGAAAATTATTTCATAAATGTAAGTTGTGAGGATTTAACTTGCAGACAGCAAAAAGGTGACAACTTCAAGTGCTATAAGTTTTCCAATTTATTTCATGCATGTGATTATTTTGATATTGTTATGTGTAATAAGAAAAAAATTCATGTGCATGCAAAAGGGATAGCAAGTGCACAAAATATAAATTTAGCTGAAAGATGATAGTGTCAAGTAAAATAGTAATTAGTTTTTTTTTAAATGATACTGCTATGAACATTAAAACTTGAAATCCCTTATTTGCATACCTTGTGCATTACTTGATATTTAAATAACTGCTGTTTTTATTTGATATAATGACCTTGACATATCTAATTTGTATCCACAACACACTTTCAAAATCATTCTGTATTCTCAGGCTGGTCAAAAAATTATTTTTTTTGTTGAAAGTTTAACAATTAATTAATGTTTTTTTCACTGTAAATTTTTACCAATTTTTTAGTTAAGAAATTTAAAAATCTTCAACTTTCAGTGTGCCTGTGTAAAGATGTTCCAAAATTATAACACCACATACAATGTAGACTTTCCTAGCTTAGATGACATTAAAAAATCCAAAATATGAATATGACAAGAATATCCTCTGCACTTCTATGCAATATGTATATCATTACGGTTCACAACTCATAGTAAAAGGAAACAGAATCACACATATTTTTAAAAATATATTCATGGTGTCAAAGATTATAATTCTATATATCAGATAGACATTTCTCATAAATGTAGGTTTCAAGAGACCTCCAAAATAAAAAAAAAAATTAACAGCTTAATTTAACTCACTCCCATCAGTTGGAACTAAATGCATCTTTCTGGGGTGCCACCCTATGTGACAGAAAGTGTCTTTAAAAAAACTTTCTTTATAGGAGTAAAATCATGCATCCCAGAGACTTACATTTCTGTTGGTGTTTATCTGGTTTTTATCATTTTGTTTTTATCTATATCTGTGGTGTGCAGCTTGTTTTGTATCTCACATTTTTACAATGTGCAAAATTTGAGTGTTTTATAATTGCTATTCCATTAATATTATATATTTCTTAAACTCCATCCACTTCTGGATGAATTTTTATTCATATTAAGGAACATGGATAGCCAGATGTCAGGAATGAGTTAAAGAATAGTTAATTCATATAATATAAATTTCATTCTAATAATACTTGTCAATCCAGACTTATACAATCAACATTTAAGGCTCAAACCTTATGAGAAGAAAGATTTCTCAAATTGAATTCTTACACCTCTTATCAGTGAGGTTCTCTCATTCCTACTACTTGTGCATATGAAGGTGGAGGTGCTGCCACTTTGATGTTTCCAGCAGATACCTGATTATAGGGAGGAGGAGTACCTAAAGGTGGAGTATACATTTGGTTGCTGCTGCGTGGATACCGACCTGTGAAATCAGGTCGAGAACTCTGAAATTAAAATATTAAATTATATATTTTATTTTTTTCAGTGATATGCTTACAAACCATACATTAAAAATCTGAAATACAACAAAATTCAAGATAAATTATCAGTTTAGAAAATAAAAAAAGTACTAACCCCAGAATCAACTTCCTGCAAGGGTGTATAGCTATAGCCACTAATTATAATAGTTCCATTGGACAAAAATCTGTTTCTCCACAGGCAGGCACATAATGATAAGAGGAACATGAAGAAAAGTACTCCACACCTGAAATATGCAAAGAGAAAAATATATTGTACCGGTACTCAAATAAATTTGCTAAAAGTTATTTTTCTTAAAGTTAAAGGACATTCTATCTTTTCTTCCTTCATTCATCATCAGTCAAATATATCCCAATTAAAGAAAGTTTAAAAATATATATAGAAAGGAGATACATTAATGTCTAGTTCTAGAAACATCAAACTTTTTTTGTGGGGTAAATGGATGGGAGTTAGTAGGCTACTGTGGCGTTGGAGTGGGGAGGGGGTGTTGGGAGGGGGTGTTGGGTGGGGGGTAGGGATGTGGACATTTCAGGGTCAAAATAAAAAATTTCCAGGACAATTTAATTTATTTCTAATCACAAACCCCCAAATTATAATACAGGTAAAGAACTGCTAGTTTGTCAAAAATCTGAATAGAGATTTGATGGTGTAAAATATAAATTAGTAATTTTACTTTTAGGAGATAGTAAGAATACTGAAAATTTCTATTTACCAAAAATACCACAGGTCCCAAACTTTGTAAGAAGGACAACATGTGTTTTCACCACAGCAGTATTCTTCTTCTGTGCACCTATAGATTAAAAAAGATAATGTTAGCAATAATATACCCACATATTATGGTTAAGCTTAAACTAAGAAATCTCTATAAAAATGCTCCAATTCCAGAAGATATCCTTTTTAAACATTTTTGTTAGAAATAACATAATGGTTCCTGGAAATATTTACAAAAACAGATACAAAGCACACACAAAATTCCATAATTATAAAATTATATTAATTTTATTTATTTCAATCTAAATTTATCTGTCTTTAGTCCATTACTGCTATAAAATGGATCATAGGGAGAAAATTGTCTTTCAACTTTCCATATATATGAGAATGAGCTATGCTGACCGTAACCCAAAAGAAGCGAATCGATTTAAATACGTTTCGATTCTTAAAAATAATCATAGTTATTCTCTATTATTTTATGGAAATCGAATAACTTTAAATTCGCAAAAAAATATTATAGATCCGCTTTTAATTTAGTACAATTTTAAATATTATTAATATAAATTACAAATACATTTAAAGTAACAACTAAGGAACTATTTTAAGCACTTTATCCAAATTTAAAAGTTATGCAAAAAAAAGAAATAAAAAAATTACTATCTAAAAATTGCATAACAATCACATTTTTCGGGAAAATCGAAAAATCTGTTTTGTTTGGTGCCTTTTTAGTGTGTTGCTAATATTGCGAAATAAAATTAAAATTAATTTTTTCTAAATAAACACGTAAATGATATCATATCACGAATCGACTATCTAGACAAAGTTCCAAGCTTCTTTGATTTAATAACACTTAAAAGTAAAATTAATAAATATAACTGATTGCTTTTTAAATCTATATGTATAAAAGTGAATGTCTGTATGTATGTATGTATGTCCTGTATGCACTCATACCATTGATGCGATTGCCATAAAACTTTGGTGAGTTGCTGTCCACAACCCCGCGAATTTTCCTGAGTCATTACAATTCTTTACAAATATTCCATTTTGGGCCGTTGGCCTTAAATTTGTTTTTTTTTAATTATATGAGCTATGTAAATATAATTTCCATATGCGCTCTATTTATTTTTGTACGCGTCATACAGAAAAACAAAAAAATATTGTAGATATAGAAAGTACTTCAAAAAACATTATTAAAACACAAACGCTTTCTTTCTCACAATGCAACACATGCCGGGTTCTCGCTAGTTAATGAAGAATAGCATAGTAGACAGTCACTTTCATGCCCCTGTGTTTCATAAAAACTAGGGCAAGGACTTGGGATCTAGACCTAGTTGTTTCTTTATTTGCCAAAGCACACATTCCATCATTAGCATTAGTTGAACTTTCTATCTATCAATGTGAACTTGCTTTCATTATAATCTTTATTCAAAACTCTTTAATAAGAATTATTTACATTATTATCAACCTGATCTGGGTTAAGATCTTTAGAATAGCAATTTTTGCATTTTCACCCCCCCCCCCCTCCCCCACTTACATATAAAAAAAATTACTAAAACAATGCATCTATGGGAGTAGCCATTATTGTGACTTTTTGCAAGTTATAATTTATTCAAAACTCTTTAATAAGAATTATTTACTTTTTTATCAACCTGATCTGGGTTAAGATCTTTAAAATAGCAATTTTTGCATTTTCACCCCCCCCCCCCCTCCCCCACTTACATATAAAAAAAATTACTAAAACAATGCATCTATGGGAGTAGCCATTATTGTGACTTTTTGCAAGTTATATGGTAAATTCTGACCTCAGTATTTAAAGCACATTTTTATATATTGACTGTGGATGTAGGCTATGGCATATCAGTCTGGCAGGGTATGGATTTTTAGAACATAACTGATAAATCGGGTTCAAGTTTCTATTATCTCAAAGAAAAATACTTACTTATCATTATCACAGTAATATGAACAGACCTGAAGAAATATCAAAAGGAAACATGGTTAATAATTAATCATAAATTTATTTTTTTTAAAACCATTTTAATTTTTTGCTACAAGGCAAGAACTTACATTTAAAAATTTTTTGTTATTTTTCAAACTTTAGGCCGTACTGTAATTGCTACAATCAGAATTCCTTGGCATGTTTATATACTGCTAATCTTGTACTTCAGTGTCAATTATTGAAAAATCGTGTTGTTCCATGTTGAATTACATTTAAATTGTAATTTTTTTTATTGAGATCTATTAACGGGACAGAGGAGAGGTCTACTGGGTATTCGATAGGATAGAAAGAGAGAGTGAGTGCTGTTGTCTCATTGAAGTGCCAGACAGAGGCGTAGTGAGGGAGGAGCGGGGGGACAGATGTCCCGGGCGCCAGCTAGTTAGGGGCGTCAAAATGGGCTTTGATATTATTTTATTTATGAAAATAATGGGTTTGAGAGTTTAAAAAAGAAAAAGGGGCGCTTTAAATGGATCTTGTCCCGGGGCTCGAATCTTGTCCCTGGGCGCCAAACACCCTCGCTACGCCTCTGGCGCCAGACAGACGTGCGATAACTTTACAGGAGCCCATTGTGAGATATATCCTTCCAGGCTCACTTATTGTATTAGTATTGGATAGATGGGCTTATGCAAACATACCAGATCTGACACAGAAGCTACAAACACTCCGTTGTGGTCCATCAACAAAATTTTGCCCATCCAAATGACGCTGGTGTCGCCACACAGAATGTTAAAAAAATGTGGGACAAAGTACGCTTGACGAGATGAGTGAGTTCTCTTATGTTTATTCTTGGATTTTCTTTTTTTAATATTAATAAGCCAATATGATGTTGCAAATTAATATTTCATTGGATGGTTAATTATAATATTTAAAATGAGAATTAAAACAAGGCTAAATTTTGAAGCACACTTTTTAGTTGAGAGAAGGGAGCTTCCGCAGGTTGTTGACACTCCTTGACGCATATCTAGATTTAGAGTCTAGAGGGATACAATAAAGTTGCTACCCTCACCACGAAATAGAAGAAACTACAATAACGTTTGTAAAAGTGTTTACTATGAACTTTAAGTTGGATTTTAATTATTTTATGTGTTTTAGGGAAGGGTGGGACAGCAGGTCATTGACACTTCTTGCCAAATAGGCCTATCTAGAGGCAGAGGAATACAATTAAGTTTCTACTTCACTGTTCACCACAAAATAAATGTACTGGCTGAAATTTAGCCAGGAATTTCCCCTCCCCATGACAGTATGGCACAAGCCACGATCTTTTCCCTTCATGTAAGCACAAGTTCATGTCAAGAAATCCTTCTCCTGGAGATGATGTAAACTGTAAACTTGGACTTGGACATAAATTTAACTATTTGTTGTCTTTTCAGTAAATTGTTTAAGTCAAGTATAATTTAATAAATTAACATTTCATTAGGGTAAATTTATTCAGAAATCGTAGCTAACAATACTTATGGCTTATGGTGACTGTTGTATTATTAATGTATATTGTACGGTTTAGTGTATTGTACGTGTAAGGAAGTGTCAGTGTGTTGGTGTTTAGATTAGTAAAAAGTGAGTGATGTGACAAAGAAATCTTGCTACTTAGACCAAATAAGAACTAAGACTAAGTCAAAATGCAAAAGAATGAAGTTAACACAGTAATATGACAGACTAATAGATTTAAATTAAATAAATGTACTTAAGTGAATATCTTCCTCCCGCATAATTACTTACAAAATCAAAACCAATCATAAACAAAATCACTGAAAATTGAGTTTTCACTCGGTCTGTTTGGGTCGCCATTTCGATAACCCTTGACCTATCAGCTGGGCCGACAGTGCTGTCACCTTTTGCGGAGTTATGTTCCTTGGATAACAATAGAAGAGAGGCGGGTGTTGTTTTGTCTGCGTGTGGGTGTGAGTACAGTGTTCTTTCAGGAATTTCTCTGAGGCCGCAGCAAGTCCCTTTTTTATAACATTTTAAAAAAGAATTGTACTAACAGCGTCGTTAACTTAAATCGATTACAATTATTGAAAACAGCGCTTGACTTTTCGAGACCCCCTGCCACTTTTCAGTTTGTCCTCCCCCACCTTGCATTCAAAGTTTATACTTGGAAATGTATCCACATCACAACTTTTAGCCCCGAAAATATCCGAGACCCCCCCTGAAGCTGTAGGGGTTGCTGGGACCACACGATTGCTTCAAGTCTAAGGTTAAGTGACACTTAAATTTTTAATTAGCATCTCTTCCGTTGCTCTCCAATAAGGTGTAGAAAGTTGCAAAAACTAAATTCAGCTAAAAGCCTTCTTGCATTTTGACTTTATCAAAAATGTTCTGGGAACTATAAAGATTTAATGAGTTTCGAGAAAAAACCAGGACATGAGCACACCCTCAAGGTGGACACAACTGGAATGAATTTAGGTCAAATAGAGATCTCCTCGATCATTATTATTGTAATACCTAATTTTTGCTCTTTTCTCCCGAAAGTTTGAAGTGCTCCCTCATATTGGAAGAAACACCGAATTCAAGTATGCGCTATTATGCATCGCTGTATAGACCTAATTGAATTTGACATCCTCAATTTCTGCACTCTTCCCCTCAAGCTGACCCATGTTACAGTATGGGGTTGACTAGAGGCTTGTGCCCAATGATAACCCTGCGGCACGCTACAACCGGACTGAGCTCAGTTTATGTATGGCACTGGGTGCCATAATGCCTCCCCCAGACGCTTAGGGACAAAATTTCTTTGTTACGCCCCCCCCCCCCC
>CAXITT010000008.1:1619310-1636754 GCA_964033795.1 Lymnaea stagnalis
CCCCCCCCCCCCCAAGGTTTGCAACAGCACATTTTTTCACGCCCCTGAAATATATTAATATTCTAATGACCCATCTGGTTTTACACCGCAGATTTATTTCACCTACTATTTCAGAAAATCAAAAGAAAACATCACGCATTAAACGCAATTAAACATAAAAAAAGAATCCCATGTAGCGCAGTAATCGGAAATGTTATTTCCTGGAATCGGTGGCATCTAATTTCTTTCACGTTCCCCTTAAAAAACAGGAAAAAAAAAACTATTTGGGGATGGGGGTGTGGCTGAATATTTGATCGAATGTGTTGTCATCGGCAGCGAGTTAATGTGCCAAGTTTCAGTTTGATAGGTTGACGGGAGGCGGGCCAATTCACCGCCCGAAAATTTTGCCAGCCACCCACGATGAAAGCGAAGTTAATATGAAGGATTTCATTAAACAATCCGTAAAGACAACAAATTTTTTTGGTCTATAAATCCTTTATAAAATATAATATCGAGTGATGGGGAGGCGGATGGGGCTAAAATTTAAAAAAAAAACATGGACACAAGTAACACACTCTATAAGAATCCCAGTTAGTGCTCCTCCCTCCAAGGCTTGCAACCGCACATTACTTTACGTCTCTGGACTATTTAAATATTTTGATTTCCACCTGCTTCTACACTCTAGATTTATTTCACCAACAATTTTAGAAAAAAAAACAAAGAAAATATTACGCACCAAACGCAATAGATATAGTCTTTAAACAGAATCTCATTTAGCGTAGTTATATGGAATTTCACCCACCCCCTCCCACCCCACTTAAAAAAAAATATAGAAAAACAGGAAAAACTTATTTTTGAGGTTAGGGTTGGAGGTTGGTGCTGAAAATTTGATAAAGATAGAATGTGTTGTATTGGCCTGTGTTGTTTATGGTCGTTAGGTATGCACAACTTAGAATGGGTATTCTCGAATAATTAAAGTTTTTGCAATGTTGCATTTTGTATTTCAATGTGGTATATTATAGATTGTTTCATTTCTCTTCTAATGTAATAGACTAGGTACCACGCTTCGAGACTTTGGGGGATGAAGCGTGATTTTCAAATAAATTCTATTATTATTATTAAATGTCAGCTCGATAGGTTGACGGGAAGCTGGTCAATTAGCCGTCCGAAGATTTTGCCAGCCAGCCAGAAACAAAAGCGAAGTAAATATAATGTATTTAAAAATCACTTTGCGCATACTCTGTGTATAAAGTGTATGTATTTATAAAACTGTGCTAAAGAATTTCTGCAGATGTGAATGGAATGCTTTTAAAGTATACATAATTTGGAACGCTATTAAATATTCTTATAAATTTGGATGATTTGGGCTAGAAATTTAGTCTTGAATCTGAATATAGGAAAAAACAAAGGAATATACAGAGAGGTAACGTTAGTAGAACTTAATGAAAAGAATTCAGATACCAATTTACCATATATCATTTGTAATGGTTGTAAAAAGTGTTTAGCTTTGTGGTGTGCCTGAGCCGGTCCTTCTTGTTTGAGTGATTCAGTTGTTAAAAAAAATATTAACTCTCTGCAGTCTGACGTTTTTTTTCACATTTCTTAAAAAATCTTAAGGTCATTTTTTAAAATAATTAATTAACTGATCTGAAATAGCTCTGATCTGATCGGTTAAATATATTAACTTGTTCATCTTTGACTCAGCCATCATTATATATTTTTTGTATATTTTATTTTCTTAGTTATAAAAATAATTGAAACATTATTGGAGAATTATTTTTTTTCATTTTATGCAAAGTTTTGACAAAATTTTCACACGGTATGAAGGAAAAAAAAATACATGTTATAAACGATTTAAAATTTATTTAAATAAAATACTTCATCAACGTGTACAATTCATAGTCAAACATGACAAAAATTCTATGAACAATCAAAAGTTGTCAACATTTTAGCACAACCTATATTTTTTTTTCCTTAAAAAATGCACTTTAATTTTTCTTTTAATTAAAATTATGTTTTGTATGTAATATATTTAAAAAAAATGGGCCTCATAGCTTATAGATTTGTATATTAAATATATTTCTTAATGATTCTTGAGTAAAAGATAACTAAGTCAAATTTGATGATTATATAAATAACTCAAAACAAGAGTCAATGTTGTTGTTTTTTAAATGTTAAAATAGCGGTATTCGCTGATGTTAAGTTAAAAAAAAATTAAAATGTTTCAGTATAATAAAGCTAGTTTTGATATTAATGTCAAATACGATCCATTCCTCACTAATGTGATCTATTTTTTCCCATGTACTGGCATTTTATATATCTTTGTTATAATCCTCACAAAACACAGGCTGATAAACTACAGTATTCCTTAATTATATTTACGGACTCTGAACAAATATTATCTCTCTCTCTCCTTTTTGTTCTCTTTATATCTCTTTTGTTCTCTCTCTCTCTCTCTTTCACAAACTCTCTTTTTTCTCTCTTTTTCTCTCATATTCTCCTTTTCTCTCTCTCTCTTTCTCTCTCACTTACTCAATCTCTCCCTCTCTCTCACTCTCTCTCTCTCTCTCTCTCTCTATCACTCACTCTCTTTCACTCTTTCATTGTTTTTTTTTAAATTTTAAAAAAAATTTTTTATGTTGCTCTTTTAAATTTCCCTTTAATCGTAGGCAAAAAAAAAAGTGAAATGGAAAAAACAACGTCTGTCTTATTAGACACCGATGGTTGTGATAATTGTGTGATGCGATTTAAGAATCTCAAATTAGACCAATTTTTTTAAAAACAATTTCTTGTTTCATCATGTTACAATTACATTCTTTAGTTTGAAAATAAAAAAAGGCACCCACTTTTGTGGAGATGGAGATGTGTCGATTCCATCATTTTGTCGGGGGGGGGGGGGGGGGGGGTTAAATCACAAAAACAAAACTGTGAGCGGGAATAAACCTTGTAAGGGTAAAAAAATAATTAATAATAATAATTCGTTGACAATAATTAAAAAGGCCGACATCTATTTAAAAAAAAAAAAAGTGATCAATATCTCTTTCAAGAAAAACACCCCGCGATTGTCAAAATGATTGTTGTTTTTAGGGGACTCTCTAGTCACACGCAAGAGCCTCGCATTTTCAGACGCGATCGGACTGCGGGGGTGGTCGCACCTTTCAAGATGGTATATTTTCAGAGCGCCACGAGAGAATCAATAAGGCACGGTGTTGCTCTATGGCACTGAGGAGAGCAGGGGCAGTAACTCTGCGGGCGTCGTTGATCTCAGTCCCGTAGTTCAATCTTTTTTTCACGGAAACGGAATACTTTCATTGGGATAAAGAAACAGTTGACAATTTACTCCGTGGTTTTTTCACAAGCCTGTTTTCTTTTTTTTTTTAGAAATATAGATAACGTCAAAAACAGTTTAAAACAAAATTAAAACTTTTTTTTTTTCATAAACAGAACTTTTTGACTTGTAATAACTGCTGGGAAAAGATATTTAGCGCGCAAAGATATCAGATCTAACCCAGCGACACTTCAGTTTTGTTCTGAGGGTTTGTGGTCAAAGCTTTCCATTCTCTATTTTAGAGCATTGAGTTTTCTAAGAAACTGTCACTTTCAATAAAAGTTCGTTTATTTCATAACAAATAACACAAAATAACAACAAACAAAAACAACTGATCATCATTTACAAGATGAAAAACCCAAGATAAGCGATTTCTTCAGCGTTTTCTTGCATTTATAGAAAACTTACCTCAAAGACTTTTAAAAGCCCAAATAAAATGGCTCTGTTAAGCATTCAATTTTAAAAGAAAAAAAATTGTTCTAAAATTATTATTAATTTTTAAGTATCTTCATTTACGATTCGAAGCCAAAAAAAAAAATAAAAAATTTCAGAACTTAATTAAACCGTAACATATTTGCAAACACGCTTAAAATCTCCGAGTGTTTTCCCGGAGGCGCGGGGCCTGACTTCAAGCAGCTTTCTACCTAAGGTGGGCATCCATCAACGAGTGGTCACACGGTGCGGACGCCTTCCAAAGTGTTCAATTCTCCAGTTCGCCAACAGCAGGTTTGATGTTTACACGGCTCGCAACATTTGGCTATTGTGGCAACACTAGGCGCCATTTCTTTGATCAGCTTTAGCGCCGGACCAGCAGGCTCGCTGCTCATGCTTGAAGTATGCGCATGATATTCTTGCTAGGGGTAAGTCCATTTTTGTTATTCCTTTCTGTTCTTTGTAGGGGTAAGTCCATTTAAAAAAATTCCTTTCTGTTCTTTCTAGGGGTAAGTCCATTTGTATTCTTTTCTGTTCTTGTTAGGGGTAAGTCCATTTTATTCCTTTCAGTTCCTGTTAAGGGCAAGTCCATTTTATTCCTTTCAGGCTGCTGCAACAAAAAGCTGAAAAGAGCTAATGTGTGTGCATTTTTTTTTATGTCGTTGATATTTTTGGTATCTAGAGACATGGCAGATCTGTTCGCCTTGATGCTGTTCGGGGTAGTCCTTCTAGACTATATCCCTATATGGTATAAGTACAAGGCACAATAACTCTTTAGTTGAGTTTTCCGGTTCCCCAAATTGTGGTCCGTGGACCGGCAACGTTCCGCAAGTCTTACGTTGCCGGTCCGCACAACATGAATATTTATTGTCAAATTGAAATAAAATATAACTTATTAATCTGGCACCGGTCCCTGGTGCAATTTCGAAATTTGCCCACCGGTCCGCCAAGCTTAAAAGTTTGGGAAACGCTAGTCTACAATGTGTCTCATGATCATGACATCACTGACTTGTTTAATCCTGCAACTTAAAGCGGCAATATTTTAATGTTATGTTTTTTTCCGAGTATCTCTCTCTCTCTCTCTCTCTCTCTCTCTTTTCTTCTGCAAAGCTTGCCAGCTGTAACACGTTCACACTATCACACACTTTTATGCCCATGACATATAAACACAATTTATATATAAACCTCTATTAGCGCACACTGGCAATTTCGACCAATATGTCATCTAGTGGTTTTTTTTAATTAATTTTTTTTTCTTGCTTTTTTTTCCACAAACAGTTTGTTAATCCGCAAGTGTCTTGCCAATGATAAGTGTCTTGCCAATGATAAGTGTCTTGCCAATGATAAGTGTCTTGCCAATGATAAGTGTCTTGCCAATGATAAGTGTCTTGCCAATGATAAGTGTCTTGCCAATGATAAGTGTCTTGCCAATGATATCCCTTGTCAAAAAAAAACCCCACCTTAACGTAGTCTAACGAAGCTCTAAGATTATTATTAATTTTTTTTGGCACTGTTTCAGTTTTCTCGTAATTTCTCAAACATATTTATCAATTTACTATGCTAATCAATACTAATCTCTACTATGCTAATCTTTACCATGCTAATCTTTACTATGCTAATCCTTGCTATGCTAATCTTTGCTATGCTAATCTTTGCTATGCTAATCTTTACCATGCTAATCTTTGCTATGCTAATCTTTACTATGCTAATCTTTGCTATGCTAATCTTTGCTATGCTAATCTTTGCTATGCTAATCTTTGCTATGCTAATCTTTGCTATGCTAATCTCTACTATCCTAATTTTTACCATGCAATTCTTTAATACGCTTATATTTACTATGCTAATATTTGCTATGCTAATCTTTACTATTCTAATCATTACTATGCTAATCTCTACTATGCTAATCTTTAATATGCTAATCTTTACCACGCTATTCTTTACTACTGTAATCTTTGCTATGCTAATCTTTGCTATGCTAATCTTTACTATGCTAATATTTACTATGTTAATCTTTGCTATGCTTATCTTTAATACGATAATCTTTAATACGCAAATCTTTGCTATTCTTAAAATGCTAATCTTTACTATGCTAATCTTTACTATGCTAATCTTTACTATGCTTATCTTTACCACCCTAATCTTTAATACGCTAATCTTTACTATGCTAATCTTTGCTATGCTTATCTTTAATACGCTTATCTTTAATACGCTAATCTTTAATACGCTAATCTTTACTATGCTAATCTTTGCTATGCTTATCTTTAATACGCTAATCTTTAATACGCTAATCTTTAATACGCTAATCTTTACTATGCTAATCTTTACTATGCTTATCTTTACCACCCTAATCTTTAATACGCTAATCTTTGCTATGCTAATCTTTGCTATGTTAATATTTACTATGCTAATCTTTGCTATGCTTATCTTTAATACGCTAATCTTTAATACGCTAATCTTTACTATGCTTATCTTTACTATGCTAATCTTTGCTATGCTTATCTTTAATACGCTAATCTTTAATACGCTAATCTTTAATACGCTAATCTTTACTATGCTAATCTTTGCTATGCTTATCTTTAATACGCTAATCTTTAATACGCTAATCTTTACTATGCTAATCTTTGCTATGCTTATCTTTACCACCCTAATCTTTAATACGCTAATCTTTACTATGCTAATCTTTGTTATGTTAATGTTTACTATGCTAATCTTTGCTATGCTAACTTTGCTATGCTAATCTTTGCTATGTTAATCTTTGCTTTGCTAATCTTTGCTATGATAATCTTTACTATGCTAATTTTTGCTATGCTAATCTTTACTATGCCAATCGGGATATTTGTAAATAGTTATGGGCTATTTAAAGATTGCAACTATTACATTGAAGAAATCACTAACTTAGTTTCTGGTCCAGAAGATCAAACTGATTGGAGGGACAAACAAACATATTTTTTTCGTCATTCTATATTTTTATATTACAACTAAATTGAAAGATTTAGTTTCAACAGATTTAGTTTCAACAGTTTTAGTTTCAACGGATTTAGTTTCAAACAGTTTTAGCTTCAACAGATATAGTTTCAACAGATTTAGTTTCAACAGTTTTAATATGAGCAGTTTAAGTTTCAAAAGATTTAGTTTCAACAGTTTTAATATGAGCAGTTTAAGTTTCAAAAGATTTAGTTTCAACAGTTTTAATATGAGCAGTTTAAGTTTTAAAAGATTTAGTTTCAACAGTTTTAATATGAGCAGTTTAAGTTTCAAAAGATTTAGTTTCAACAGTTTTAATATGAGCAGTTTAAGTTTCAAAAGATTTAGTTTCAACGGTTTTATTATGAACAGTTTAAGTTTCAAAAGATTTACTTTCAAAAGTTTTAGTTTGAACAGTTTTTGGGATCAAACCCTTGGACTGAAATTAGTAACGGTAGAATTCGCACTACATCCTCCCGATGACTGAAGTTCAACATCGCCTTCATTAACGGTAGTATCTGGCTTTTAAACTGCTACGCGGATATGACATTTTTCGCCTGCTTTATTCTTTATTTTATACTTTAAACTTCTGTAAAATTTAAACTATTGATTACATTTAATTAATTTATTTGTTTCTAAAGTTAAATTAAATTTTTTAAACGAGTACTAAATATATCTCTCTACAAAAAAAAAAAAAAGAATGTTTGTATGTAGGTGTATGTGTGTATGTTTGTTCCTTTGACGTTCCTATACCATTCATTCGATTGCGATAAAACTTTGATGTGTTTTTGTACGCAGGCCCGCAAATTTTTATTAAAATTAGTACAACCATTTTACAATATTCCGTTGGGGGGGGGGGGGGGGGGGGCTAAATTTTTGTTTTCTTGTATGAGCTATATAAATATAATTTCAAACAGAGCTATTGGATGGATTGATGTAAATTCAATCAAATACAAACAGGGAAATTTCAGTTTGTGTGTGACATATTAAGTACGTTTCTGAATTAGTACAACCATTTTACAATTTGTTGTCTGGGGGCCGGGGACCCTAAGTTCGTCAGTTTCTTATATGAGCTATATAAATATAATTTCAAACAGAGCTATTGCATGGGTGGATGGAGCGCTAAAGCTGTGACCTGCTCACGCGTCGAAAAACCTTCTAATTTATTCGTGTATGCACCAGACGGAAAAAAAAAGTGTCTATATAAAAAGTACTTCGAAAAATATAATTAAAACACAACACTTTCTTTCTTTGAGTGGCATTGCAACGCATGCCAGGTACTCACCAGTTTAAAATAAAAATAATTGACGTCATTTTAAGTGACACAACAGGAAGTTACCAGGAAGTAGCTATCCGCCGAGAATATTGAATTTAGATGATTAGACAGAATAAATAACTCTTGTAGAGTCTAATCAAACCAGTAAAGTTGATCTTATCTTGTAATATTTTAATCTCTTGTCGATTAATTTATTACTGCTGTCTATGCTCATAGTTGTTTTTGGTGTGGCCGTTTTCCGCAGCACGGTAAATACGGTAAGTTGCTACTACGGTTAATGCGCCACTGCGTGAGGGCTAGAGCAGAGGTTCCCCAACCGTTCACCGCAACCCCCATGGGGGGCGCGGCTTCCTCACAAGGATCGATATTTCACAGAACACTTACTAAAAGTTGACACAGGGCGCCATGATAAGACCCGAGTGCAGCAAGGAAACCGTGATTCGAACATGTTCGTCAACCTCTGGGTTAGAGGATACTATTATTTTGGGTAGGCTGCGCTTGGGCAGATCTAGTTTTTTTTTCTAAAGACATGGATATAAAAAAAATGGAACTTTATCACATCACATAATATATGTGTTTATTTATTTTATATTAATTTACGATTTTAAAGTTATCTTTAATGTACAATTTATTTTTTTTTAAATTTAAATGCCCGATTTTAAAGTGTTAAAATGTCCTGGCATATAGAACTTTTTTTTTTTTTTTTTTTTTTTTTTTTTGGTATAGTAAGAGGGGGAGGGCTGTCGTTAGCAAGATTTATGACAATGACGATTTAAATAAACAAATATAAGACGATTTAACGTTTAGGAGATGCTGAAGGATAAAATAAGTTTTAAAGTACGGCAGTTCTTAATATTAGGATTGTTCATTTTAATATTTATCGATACAAAACTAAGTTTAGCTAGTTTATATATCCAGGATAATAGATGACAGGCTACGTTCAAGCTGTATGTAGCAAATAGCAGAAAAGGGTATGGGGGAGCCTGAAATAGAAAGACAGGACAATAAAAGAAGAACATTTTGGAAATATGTAAAATATAAGAAATAAGAAAATAAATACAGGGACATTTAGGATCAATATTAATTACCTGTATTTCTTTTCTTTTTTTATTAGATTTTCCAAAATATTTTTGTCCATTTTAATCTTGTGTTTCAAAGTGATGATACATATATACGGTATATTCTTTTATTTCCTGTAATCTTAGTTTTGAAAAACCCAACTTCCGGCAATGACATTAATGGCGAACACTTAAGTTTTTCTACTACTTATTTTCTTGTTATTTCTTCACTTTACCTGTCTGGTGGGTTTTGAGGAAGGCTCCTAGCCGAAACGCTCTTCTTTTATTTTCACTGTTTCTATCTTACAAAACACCTTCTTCTTCTATATCTTAAGGGCCCACGATCAATTTTATTGATCATTTTGGCTCTTATGCATGTAGATGGGATTTGCAATGTTTCTGTTACTGACTGGTGTTGATGAGGAAATCATGCACTAGGGGTTTGAAGGCTTGAGGCAATAGACACAAATGTGTCTAGTGTTGTCGCCTCAACCTGCTTTATGTATTTAAGCTACTATAATATTTTTAATAACTAAAATTGAACTACTCAAACCCCGATTTTTCAACACTGCTTAGCAGTACAATGGAATAATGATCACATATATTGTGAAACACTGCTTAGCAGCACAATGGAATAATGATCACATATATTGTGAAACACTGCTTAGCAGTACAATGGAATAATGATCACATATATTGTGAAACACTGCTTAGCAGCACAATGGGTTAAGATCACATATATTGAAAAACACTGCTCTCTGTGTCAAAAGCTCTTAGGTCTGTCTAAAACCAATAGCGAGAGCATTATCAAAAGAAAATAAGATTTGAAAAAAGGGGAGGGTGGGATAGGGGAAATAGAGCGAATCATGAGTTTTAATTCACCAAGTTCGACAATCACGAATGAAATGCCCTGGTCGTCATGGTGACCAGCAAGTGGTCGCAAGTTGTCTACGTTAACCCTAATCCCAGGAGAGCCTTATTAAAACAGTGCGCATATAGACCTAGAGTTGTCTGTTTAATCTTGTTCTTTGACTGTAGCTCTAGATACCCAGATCATTGCATTAATTTTAGCTTGACAATCAACGGTTGGCCTTCTCCTCTTCTGATGTCAATGGTGTTGCAATGAAAATAAAATAAGAATGGCCAAGAGTAATCGAAAACGATTTTCTAAAAAAAGACATGTATTCTACATTTTCATCTATTTATTCATCCCTGTGGCGTTACAGCCCATGTAGGGCTTGGGCCTGCCTCACTACTTCCTTCCACTCAGACCTAACTAATGCTTTTCTTTTCCATTTGTATTAGATCTTTTCCCACATCATCCATCCATCTAAGCCTAGATCTGCCTTTGAGCCTTTTTTTCTGGGGTTTTGGTGATGCACCCTCTTCACTCCTCAGTCATTTGGCATTCTCTCTAAGTGACCTGCCCAGCGTAGCCTGCCCTTTTTTATTTCTGTTACTATCTTGGGGTCCTGATATATACTGTACAATTCATGGTTGGTTCGTATTCTCTATCCATATACATTCTTTGTTGGTCCATATATTTTCCCGATAAATTTTCTCTCCCATGTGTTAATACGTTTTCTGCACTTTTTGTTAGGGTCCAGGTTTCACTTGCATATTTTACAACTGGGCTGTTTACAGTTTTATTTATAGTTTTCTTTGTTTCTCTTGTAATGTTTTTTACTTTTGAGTATTTTCTGACTACTCAAGTGTGCCCTGTTTCAGGTTGATATCCTTTCTTTTATTTCTGCTTGTAATTCGCTTCTTTAATTTAATACATATCATAGGTATTTGAATTGATTTAGTTTTTATACTTTTTACTATTTATAGAAAACATATTATTTGCAACTAAATTACAATTAAAAGTGTGAAAACTTCATAACCCCTTCTTTTTTATTTGTGTATAGTACAGTTACAATGTTTTTGCTTTTGGCTACTAATTGTGAAGAGTATTTCCGGTAGGCCTACTTCTTGTAGACCCGATGTTCACTCTGACCTTTCGGCACCAAGGGACATTAACCACGTCGTTAGATCAAGGACAACTTTTGCCAATGAGTGACAGTTTTAATATTTCCTTCAGTTTTGTAAAGATAGACTTAAGGGAAAAAACCAACATCAAATCAGGGGAAGTTATCAAGCGTGATTTATGGTCTCAGGACATAACAATAACAATTTCAATCGTGTCATTATACACCCGGCTTTACTAATGTCTCTCAGTTGAAGGAATATTAAATACTAGGCAATATACCCGGTTTTGTATTTGGAAAAGTATCACAAAGGGTCATAATCGGACACTTAGCTAAAGTAGCTTTTGACCAGAAGACCAAACCAATTAATTTGTTGTTTAGCCATATACTGGCTGTTTGGGATAGCACAAACTATTTGGCGAATTTCCGTGTTCCGAATGTGGTCGATTCTTATTTTGCCGACAGCTTGCCTTTGAAACACCTCATCTCGAAGGTGATTAATTTTCTGTCGGGACTTTTGCTCAGATCCCTGCTTTGACACTGTTGTAACACGACCGTGTGATTACCGAATGTCAGTAATAAAGTCGAGACGTCAAATTATCTTGTCTTGCATTTAAGAAGCTTGTAATAAATGTACAACATTTAAGTAATTTCATTTCAAAAGTGAAATCTATAGACATTGTTCCGAGAGTAACAAATGAGGATTGGCATCCTCATAAAACGCACCCACCCATTCAGGGACGTAGCTTTACTAAACGCTGATTTGGGGGGCTAAGTCACAAACTTACGATTCTAAATTCCACACAAACATCGACTATGCAATAAAGTTAGCTATAAAAATTAATAAAAGAAAACTCAGGAGTGTAAATCCTATGTGCCGCAAAGCACAGTTTATGCACGCCCCTGAACTATGTGATAACGTTAATGTACTGGGTATTATTTGTTTGAAAGCACATAGAATAAAGCTTTATTTAAAATGCGGGCATGAAACCAAAAAGCACCGATGACATTCATGTGATAGATGTTTGAATGCGCACCGTTCTGAAGAAATGCTTAGTAAAAATGGATGCATTAAAAAATAACTAACTGGAACGTCCTTCGAAGCCATTGGAAACATTCGATTTCTCTCCATCCTTTAAATATTAAGATTTTTTAAAATTGCAGCTTTTGGGAAAAGGAGGATTATGACCAAACTTTTCAGGAACCATCTATAGATCAGGAGAAATGACGATGTCGAATTTGGTTGCGATCCATTGTTTGGTTTTCTCGTGATAAACCAACCCATTAACAAAAGCAAACAAAGTCACAATCAGCTTTACATTGTAGAGCTGAGGTCAAGCGGAATAGTTCACTAGCACTTTGACAGAACTTTGCCATCTTGACCTAATTCGAGGAGAATTTAAACCTAAATTCAAAATTCATTTAGCAAATATTTTACCAAACCGCAAAATTATGATAGACTTATCTATGTAACATAGAAGGACACCAAATATCGATGTTAAATGTCAACTTAAATTTCCCATGTCCTATTTCAAAATTACACATTCGACTCAATTTCTCTTTAAAAAAACAACAAAAAAACAACAACTAGGATTGGAAGTACTAAAAAGTAATTATAAATTAATGCTAGGATTGGAAGTACTAAAAAGTAATTATAAATTAATGCTAGGATTGGAAGTACTAAAAAGTAATTATAAATTAATGCTAGGATTGGAAGTACTAAAAAGTCATTATAAATTGATGTTAGGATTGGAAGTACTAAAAAGTCATTATAAATTGATGCCAACTCACAAATATCCTTGATCTTCAACCCCAAAGGCTCACAGTGCGGACCACTGACGAAGCCAATGTCAACAAAAGCCTCTTCTGTACTATCATTTGACTCAAAAAGAACTAAGAGGCTATAGAGTGGTGGTTGGGGGGGGGGGGGCGGCAGCGGACTTAACATTGATTAGACACAGACACAAAATCATTTTTTATAGATCAATTACACTTTTACACATGAATAAATAAATAAACTCCAAACTTTATATAGCGCTATTTAAAGCCGGTTTTACGTTATATTTATGTGTATAAATGTCAGGTTTATCAGTAAAAAGTGGCAAATAAATACCCCTCCTCCCAAACCCACCCCCATAACGGCTTTTGCCTCTTATTTTCGAAAATGTGTAGTTAAGATGAAACATTTATTTAATGGTTTCCAAAATGTACATCTGAACTCTGCGAACAAAAAGAATCAACTCAACCTCTCAAAGATCAAATGAGCCCGTGAATCAAAGAATCAACTCAACCTCCCAAAGATCAAATGAGCCCGTGAATCAAAGAATCAACTCAACCTCCCAAAGATCAAATGAGCCAGTGAATCAAAGAATCAACTCAACCTCCCAAAGATCAAATGAGCCCGTGAATCAAAGAATCAACTCAACCTCCCAAAGATCAACTGAACTCTGTGTATCAAAGAATTAACTCAACCTCCCAAAGATCAACTGAACTATATGTATCAAAGAATCAACTCAACCTCCCAAAGATCAACTGAACTATGTGTATCAAAGAATCAACTCAACCTCCCAAAGATCAACTGAACTATGTGTATCAAAGAATCAACTCAACCTCCCAAAGATCAACTGAACTCTGTGTATCAAAGAATCAACTTAACACCACAAAGATCAACTGAACTCTGTGTATCAAAGAATCAACTTAACATCACAAAGATCAACTGAACTCTGTGTATCAAAGAATCAACTTAACACCACAAAGATCAACTGAACTCTGTGTATCAAGGAATCAACTCAACACCCCAAAGATCAACTGAACTCTGTGTATCAAGGAATCAACTCAACTCCCAAAGATCAACTGAACTCTGTGTATCAAGGAATCAACTCAACTCCCAAAGATCAACTGAACTCTGTGTATCAAGGAATCAACTGAACCTCCCAAAGATCAACTGAACTCTTTGTATCAAAGAATCAACTCAACTCCCAAAGATCAACTGAACTCTGTGTATCAAGGAATCAACTGAACCTCCCAAAGATCAACTGAACTCTGTGTATCAAAGAATCAACTCAACCTCCCAAAGATCAACTGAACTCTGTGTATCAAAGAATCAACTCAACTCCCAAAGATCAACTGAACTCTGTGTATCAAGGAATCAACTGAACCTCCCAAAGATCAACTGAACTCTGTGTATCAAAGAATTAACTCAACCTCCCAAAGATCAACTGAACTCTGTGTATCAAGGAATCAACTGAACCTCCCAAAGATCAACTGAACTCTGTGTATCAAGGAATCAACTCAACCTCCCAAAGATCAACTGAACTCTGTGAATCAAAGAATCAACTCAACCTCCCAAAGATCAACTGAACTCTGTGTATCAAAGAATCAACTCAACCTCCCAAAGATCAACTGAACTCTGTGTATCAAAGAATCAACTCAACCTCCCAAAGATCAACTGAACTCTGTGTATCAGAGAATCAACTCAACTCCCTAACGATGAAGCCTCTGATCATTTGAAATCCCTTTCGTTTGAGGAGACCGCCACCGATATGACTTAGTTCCCTGTCCAGCCACTCTCTATTCTCTAGCTAAAATGTATTCCACGACATATTGGATTAATCTCAATCTTTCACACCCCCACCACCACCCCAACACCCCAAAAAAACAAAATAGAAACCAATTTACGCTGGAAATGAGACTCCCGCAATGAAGCTCGACTGACCTGATCATTAAATTTGTTAGTTGACTTGATATTAACAAAGTGCAGCACTACGTTGGTGTAAGTCAGCGGTTCTCAACCTGTGGGTCGCGTCCCCTTTGGGGGTCGAATGACCCCTTTTCAGGAGTCGCATAAGACCATCGGAAAATACATAAACTATGCAGTTATGAAGTAGCAACGAATATAATTTTGTGTTTGGAGGTCGCCACAACATGAGGAACTTTATTAAAGGGTTGCGGCATTAGGAAGGTTGAGAACCACTGATGTAAGTAGTCTTAACATAAGATATAAATGACAAGCATGTGTTTTTGTTGTTGTTGTTTTTTTTTTTTTTGATGTACCGTATGTTATTATGGCCTTGCTGGTTAACAAAGTAGACAGTGAATTAACGACAACTCAAGATGGAAAGGCTGTTATTAATTATTAACATTGGCACAAAAGGGAAATCAAATATAAAATCATATGTGTCTTACGGGTGTCAGATATGGCCATGGATACATTTCGTCACAAACGATGGTAGCTGTTAGATTTTCTTGATTTGATGCATGGAGTTAAAAAGTGATGACCTAAATAAATTACTGCATTATAAAAGTGATTAAGAATTTAACCATCGGCAACTTCAGTGTGACTGAAAAAGCCTATAAAGCCTTGGTCAAGCCGCTTTAAGATGATGTATCTTCAGTCCCATTTACCCTGAGGAGCATGGACAGGTTGGGGGGGGGGGGGCGGTCCAGCGACGGGAAGCACGCTTTGCCCTGAACCGCTGCAGGAACCCCTCAAGTGTTGGCAGCATGGTGGAGACACTGGGCGCTTCACCACTGGAGGAAAGACGACGATTATCCAGGCTCTCCATGATGTACAAGATAATATATGAGCTGGTCCACTGCTCCAGCATTAAACAGAAACTCGTCCCTCTCCCCCACTAGACAGAGAAGAGGCCACGGCAGGCAGTTCCGAATGAAAGCAGCAAGAACACATTACAGGAACTGCTCATTCCTGCCAAAGACAATCAGGGACTGGAACAAGCTTCCAAAAGGAACAATTGAGGCGACAACACTTGACACATTGGCGTCTATTGCCTCAGGCCTTCCAACCTCCAGTTCTTGACACCTCGCTGAGTAGCCACTGCAACCACTGAACTTATCCTCTGCAATACCAAGTATAGAAACATCGCGAATCCCCTCTACATAAATAGGAACCAGAATGATCAATACACATCGATCGTGGGCCCTCAACAAACAGAAGGAGAATTACATATAATAATTCATCATAACATATAATAAATTACGTATAATAACTTAAAATAGATCATTTTATTTTCGCAGTTGGAAAGTTAGGCAGAGCCAGGGTAGGGATCATGATTACAAGTTGCCGTTGACGGGTATGAGGCCAGAGGCGAGGGTGGTAACCTCTGGCCGAGGATTCAAATAATGCAGCCTTGAGAACGCTGCCCCTAGGCAACCACTTTGTCCCAGCTACAGCGTGAACTAGTTGCGTTGTGGAAACCCACTGTGGAATCCCTCTTATAGGGCGTCCGACGCTTTCCCGGGATGGCTGGGGGAAGATATTAGGACGTAAATTTTTTCCATCCCAACTCCTGAGAAAGTCGATCGAGTGCACTGTTTAAACGCATAGTGTCGGATCGACCGGGTGCCTCCTCGTTGTGGCGGCCCCCAGGCGGGGTCCTGGTCGAGCGCCCAGGCGCCCAGGCGGGGGACTTGGGTGAGGGGCCCTTGTGGGGGCCGTCCTGACGAGTGGGAATCTCCAACGTGCCGCTCCGCGGCCCGATACGTCGGACCGGGGAGGGGTAATTTGGGGGCGGGGCATAAGAGTCTAGACTCGCCCCGCTGACGCCATTTCTTAATGTAACATTTATCGCTGAGGGCAAAACGTGACCGTAATTTAAATAATACAGTTTTTTTCCTTAAGGCACGACTCTCGAATTTTCTTTTACCAGGTCACTCAAAAGTCACTCGATTGTTTAAAAATATAAATTTCAATAACAAAAATGTTTTTTTAAAATTTAAAATAAGTAATAAATAAATTGCTATCTAGCCATGAATGCTTTCCAAACGTTGTGCCCTATTTTATCGACATGAAAGATTGCTGTCATAAATTCAAGCCGTTCTCCGTTTCCTTTACGAAAAAAAAAACCGCTCAGATAACAGGGAAAACTTATGAAAATCGAATTCCAGCAGACGTCAAAACGTTGTTAGCGTCATCTGCTCCATGACATATAGGGGAGGGGGGGTAACTAGAAGTAGACCACACGTTTAGACTGAGAATGTTATTACATTATTTTTGTTGTGGTGTAGAGTGGGGTTGTGGGGGTGTAGAGTGGGATAGTAAGGGGGGTGTAGAGTAGGGTTGTGGGTGTAGAGTGGGATATAAGGGTTTAGAGTGGGGTTGTGGGGGTTATAGAGTGGGATTGTGGGGGTCTAGAGTTGGGTTGTGGGGGTGTAGAGCGGGGTTGTGGGGTGTAGAGTAGGGTTGTGGGGGTGTAGAGTTCTGTTGTGAGGGGATAGAGTAGGGGTGTGGGGGTATAGGGTAGGGTTGTGGGGGGTGTAGAGTGGGTTTGTCGGGGTGTAGCGTGGGGTTGTGGGGATTTAGAGTAGGGTTGTGGGGGTGTAACGTGGGTTTGAGGGGGTGTAGAGTAGGGTTGTTGGGGTGTAGAATAGGGTTGTGGGGGTGTAGCATGGGGTTGTGGGGGTGTAGAGTAGGGTTG
>CAXITT010000008.1:1645714-1683784 GCA_964033795.1 Lymnaea stagnalis
CCCTCCCACCCCCCCCCCCCCCCCCGCCCCCGCATTCAGTCGCGTACGTTTC
Source organism: Lymnaea stagnalis (assembly GCA_964033795.1). Classification (NCBI taxonomy): domain Eukaryota; kingdom Metazoa; phylum Mollusca; class Gastropoda; family Lymnaeidae; genus Lymnaea; species Lymnaea stagnalis. The sequence continues at coordinate 1,645,767 of CAXITT010000008.1, forward strand.
GGTCAGCGAATGAGGAGTGAGTGGTGCTGCTAACGCCAACAGTCTTTTTTTTTCCCTTCTAACGCCACACGTCATCACACGCTTGTTGATAACATCCGAGTGACGCTCTGTCATTGTTATCCCGGGCGTTTTAAATAGAGCCGGTATAATAAGTAGAAAAAAAGATAATCTTTTCAATATCATGAGACCTCCTCCCCGTGGGGGACGACAGCTTCTGACAAGACAACAGAACAACATGACAACATATGGTAAACAGATGTTTACGTCACTTCAGTTGTGTTCTCCCGGGATTCTAAACCAACAAAACACCGAGTCATTTTTAAAAAAAAAAGAAAAATGTCCTTGTATGAAATTGGAACGCCGGGCACCTACAGTTTCCATTAAAAATTCAAGTTTGACCATCGAGAGCCAATCTTTGTGCCACAGCATCTGCGCGCCTGGACGTTCTCAGGACCGGGGACTTTCCCAATAAAGCTTTCATCGATCATCGGGGATACAATGCTTAACATACTCCACATACCAGTGAGCATATCATCAAAACCGTGTCCTCTAACATCCAGCATCCGTATTCTTACTCTTAACCACCTTCCCACATCCAGCATCCAGACTCTTACTCTTAAACACCTTCCCACATACAACATTCAGACTCTTACTCTTAACCACCTTCCCACATCCAACATCCAGACTCTTACTCTTAACCACCTTCCCACATCCAACATCCAGACTCTTACTCTTAACCACCTTCCCACATCCAACATCCAGACTCTTACTCTTAACCACCTTCCCACATCCAGCATCCAGACTTTTACTCTTAACCATCCTCCCATATCCACCATCCAGACAAATACTCTTAACCATCTTCCCATATCCGCACTCCACACACTTACTCTAAGCCATCAACCTTGTCATAGTTTTATCAAGCTTAGCTAAACATAAAGATATCGTTTTTTAGCCATGAAGACTCCTCTCCCCAAAGAGTTGCGGGCCTGTTGAGATGTCACCTTCAAGTGTGACCTTCGTAATGTAAAACATATTTAATTTATTTTTACCCTAGCTGCGGTCTGCTATTTGATTCTACATTAAACTAACCCATAAAGGCAAATGTTGGTGGACTAGAGCCCCGTTGACACAGCGCATATAAAGTATGACCAAGTCACTACATTCGAAAAGGTATCCTCTGAGAAAACTGTTGGTATGAAGGCTCTTTACAACTGTGTCATGATGGGTGGAATAAAAGCAAAAAGTATTGGTGACCTTTATAGTGATGTACTGACCAGTATTGGAGTCCTTTCTTGCAATGTACTGACGAGTAAAGGTGTCTTTTATAGTGATTTACAGACCAGTATTGAGTCCTTTTTTGCAATGTACTGACGATAAAAGGTGTCTTTTATAGTGATTTTGTGACCACTATTGGCGTCCTTATCTTCATATACTATAAGCCAGTGGCGAATATTGGACACAGCTCGTACTGTGCCTGTCAAAACTAAATTTTACTTGAGAGTTCTTTGCTTCCTCCCACGCAAAGTCTAATGGAGAACAAAGACAATAACAGCCGATAAACTCGGCCAATCAGATTTGCAGATGAAGATCTCTCATTAAAATTTAATACACTTTAGTCTGTGATCATTTATCAATTGCCGATAATTTCTATGACTTTCTATGACCTTCTAATAATCCCAGTAACATTATTTTAATGATTCTCTGGGAAAAGTAGGTACGAGAGAGACTTGAATAGATAAATAGAGATATATGAAAAGAGAAAGAAAGGAGAAAGAGAATGTGGTGTGTGTTTGTGTGTGTGTGAGAGAGAGAGAGAGAGAGAGAGAGAGGGAAAGAGAAGAAGATCGTTAGTCTTATTTTTCCAATATCTAAAAAAAAGTATCATTTATAGTGGCACTTTAGTAGAATAGTTCTTTACACTTTAATCTTGAACGGCAGCTCCTCCAAGAGAAGGCAAACTCAGAATTCAAACCTGAGATGGAGTCCCGCAGGCGGATAAAATTGACATAATTAATATTCCGGCAACTCCTGTGACGCTAATGGTGCCCGGCTGTATCATCCACACATGATGTTCCCTTGGGTTATCCAGGTGCGCGGAGAGAGGCGATTTGCTGTCCAGGGAACCAGCTTATAGTCCTAAAGAAAAATCCCAGGCCTTGCGATTTCATCCTACGAAGTCTACACCATCGTCACATTGTGACAAGTCTACACCATCGTCACCATGTGACAAGTCTAAACCATCGTCACATTGTGACAAGTCTAAATCATCGTCACATTGAGACAAGTCTAAACCATCGTCACATTGTGACAAGTCTAAACCATCGTCACATTGTGACAAGTCTAAATCATCGTCACATTGTAACAAGTCTAAATCATCGTCACATTGAGACAAGTCTAAATCATCGTCACATTGTGACAAGTCTAAATCATCGTCACATTGTGACAAGTCTAAATCATCGTCACATTGTGACAAGTCTAAATCATCGTCACATTGTGAAAAGTCTAAATCATTGTCACATTGTGACAAGTCTAAATCATCGTCACATTGTGAAAAGTCTAAATCATCGTCACATTGAGACAAGTCTAAATCATCGTCACATTGTGACAATTCTAAATCATCGTCACATTGTGACAAGTCTAAACCATCGTCACATTGTGACAAGTCTAAATAATCGTCACATTGTGACAAGTCTAAACCATCGTCACATTGTGACAAGTCTAAATCATCGTCACATTGTGACAAGTCTAAATCATCGTCACATTGAGACAAGTCTAAATCATCGTCACATTGTGACAAGTCTAAATCATCGTCACATTGTGACAAGTCTAAATCATCGTCACATTGTGACAAGTCTAAATCATCGTCACATTGTGACAAGTCTAAACCATCGTCACATTTTGACAAGTCTAAATCATTGTCACATTGTGACAAGTCTAAACCATCGTCACATTGAGACAAGTCTAAACCATCGTCACATTGTGACAAGTCTAAACCATCGTCACATTGTGACAAGTCTACACCATAGTCACATTGTCACAAGTCTAAACCATCGTCACATTGTGACAATTCTAAACCATCGTCACATTGTGACAAGTCTAAACCATCGTCACATTGTGACAAGTCTAAACCATCGTCACATTGTGACAAGTCTAAACCATCGTCACATTGTGACAAGTCTAAACCAACGTCACATTGTGACAAGTCTACACCATCGTCACATTGTGACAAGTCTAAATCATCGTCACATTGTGACAAGTCTACACCATCGTCACATTGTGATAAGTCTAAACCATCGTCACATTGAGACAAGTCTAAACCATCGTCACATTGAGACAAGTCTAAACCATCGTCACATTGTGACAAGTCTAAACCATCGTCACATTGTGACAAGTCTAAATCATCGTCACATTGTGACAAGTCTAAACCATCGTCACATTGTGACAAGTCTAAACCATCGTCACATTGTGACAAGTCTAAACCATCGTCACATTGTGATAAGTCTAAACCATCGTCACATTGTGACAAGTCTAAACCATCGTCACATTGTGACAAGTCTAAACCATCGTCACATTGAGACAAGTCTAAACCATCGTCACATTGTGACAAGTCTAAACCATCGTCACATTGTGACAAGTCTACACCATCGTCACATTGTGACAAGTCTAAATCATCGTCACATTGTGACAAGCATAAACCATCGTCACATTGTGACAGTTGGATGTAAGAAAAAACAATAGTTTAGTCGAATAGTTCAGGAGAAAAGTTTTCTAATTTTTTTTTTTACGGTACAAGTTTGGAACCGCGTGCCACAAAACTCTGAACTAGCAAACTCATGGCGTGTCACAAAATACTGGATTAGCAAACTCATGGTATGTCACAAAATACTGGACTAGCAAATCCTGGCATGTAACATTAATTGCGAATAATTTTTATTTTTTATTTTGACCAGTTAGAAATGTATATTTTTTTTGTCCGTGGATGTATAACGTTTGTTATGTGTTTCCTAGGATTTCGTTTGTTATGTGTTTCCTAGGATTTCGTTTGTTATGAGTTTCCTAGGATTTCGTTTGTTATGTGTTTCCTAGGATCTCGTTTGTTATGTGTTTCCTAGGATTTCGTTTGTTATGTGTTTCCTAGGATTTCGTTTGTTATGTGTTTCCTAGGATTTCGTTTGTTATGTGTTTACTAGGATTTCGTTTGTTATGTGTTTCCTAGGATTTCGTTTGTTATGTGTTTCCTAGGATTTCGTTTGTTATGTGTTTCCTAGGATTTCGTTTGTTATGTGTTTCCTAGGATTTCGTTTGTTATGTGTTTCCTAGGATTTCGTTTGTTATGTGTTTCCTAGGATTTCGTTTGTTATGTGTTTCCTAGGATTTCGTTTGTTATGTGTTTCCTAGGATTTCGTTTGTTATGTGTTTCCTAGGATTTCGTTTGTTATGTGTTTCCTAGGATTTCGTTTGTTATGTGTTTCCAAGGATTTCGTTTGTTATGTGTTTCCTAGGATTTCGCTTGTTATGTGTTTCCTAGGATTTCGTTTGTTATGTGTTTCCTAGGATTTCGTTTGTTATGTGTTTCCTAGGATTTCGTTTGTTATGTGTTTCCTAGGATTTCGTTTGTTATGTGTTTCCTAGGATTTCGTTTGTTATGTGTTTCCTAGGATTTCGCGTGTATATTGATGTCACAGACAATAACAGGTTCTCGTGATTACCAAAGGCAGACAAAAGATGGCAGGCAGAATACATAGTTATAGAACATTTTAGATACAGGCAGAATACATTGTTCTAGAACATTTTGAATACAAGCGTCGGGTAATTAAATACCAGGCATTGCCTGAGAAAGTTTTACGAGTTCTGTATCATTTGTATCAGAAGGTTGTTTGCTAAAGATGAGTTCTGTATCATTTGTATCGGAAGGTTGTTTGCTAAAGATGAGTTCTGTATCATTTGTATCAGAAGGTTGTTTGCTAAAAATGAGTTCTGTATCATTTGTATCAGAAGGTTGTTTGCTAAATATGAGTTCTGTATCATTTGTATCAGAAGGTTGTTTGCTAAAGATGAGTTCTGTATCATTTGTATCAGAAGGTTGTTTGCTAAAGTGGATATTTTTTTAGCTGTGATAACAATTAAAATTATTCTCACTCTCGTCTAAATTTTGAAAGTGTACAGAGTTTTTGTGGCAGAGTTTGTGTGACAGAGTTTGTGTGACAGAGTTTGTGTGACAGAGTTTGTGTGGCAGAGTTTGTGTGGCAGAGTTTGTGTGTATTGGTGACAACTTTGTTTCGATATACTTTGAGCAACATAAATAAAGGCGATGTAGATGAGATGCTTCAGAAGCATTTTTGGCATCTGCTATAGGGACCATATCTCCAATGATACATTGAAAGAAAGGGTTCGCCCGGCAATTGGGGAGTACGATGACCTACTGATGACTGTGAAAAAACGCAAACTACAATGGTACGGCCACGTAACGAGGAAACATGGGCTTTCCAAAGAAATATTGCAGAGCACCACAAGAGGAGGGAGAAGAGGAAGACAAAGAAAAAGTTGGGAGGATAACATCAAAGAGTGGACAGGGCTAACACTGGGCGATGCTGTGCGTTGTGCAGAAGACAGAGACGAATGGAGGAGGATAGTTCACATGTCATTTGTGGCGCCCCAACAAGGACTAAAGGACATGATGATGATGATTATTATGATGATTGAGCAAAAAATGTGTTCAAGGGAAATATTTAATTGGTTAGACTGATTTAATGTAATAATTTTTGAAAAACTACAAAAACGATCAAATTTGGCTATGATCTACTGGTCTATCAAAATAGTTTCAGATGTCGAAACGCAATTTTTTTAAATCAAGTTTTTTTTAGACATTTCTGTTCTTTTTCTCAAATAAAAATTTAATTTTCTTTTATTTCAACAATAATAAAAAAAAGAGCATTTTTCTATATGGCTCTGATATTCATAAAGAAATTCAAACTTTTATTTTTGCCCCCAAAAATTGTCCAAAGGGGTTAAAAACCGATGGGATTTGTATTTATTTTTTATTTTTATTGCGTGTCACAAGCTTATTTTTGCGGCTTAAATGTTAAAAAAAAACAAGTACATTCTACGTCTTATGAAATCAAATTGTGTTAGAACTTTAAAATATTTTATTGGCTATGCATATATTATTCTTTGACTTTTTGATGCATAACTTCATCTGTATAAAATCTGGTTTTACTAACGTGCATTTCAACATAGACCTCGAAAAAGCCGTTCACGGTTAAATCGTTTATTTTAAATTGGTGATTACCGGGTACCGGTAATATGTAAGCCTCAATGGGGTGAGTCAACTTTGTTCCAGAAAATCTAAAAATGTAACCATTTTATTTCATATGCTGACTTTAGAATGTGGAGTGAAAAAAGGTGTTAATACAAAGCAAAATTTCAGTTAAACTTCACAAGATGATTCAGCTCTATATGGATGGCATAGAACCTACTCAGTTCAAGTACCAGGAAAAATTAAATTGGTGAGACAGAAAGAGAGAGAGAGAGAGAGAGGAGGGGAGAGAGAGACAGACAGACAGATAGAGGGAGATACCATCTGATTGGTTGATGGCGTGGGTGGTGTCAACATGGCCGACAATGATATTATTTGGTCATGTAACACTGTGGTCCCAGTCCGAGGCTTCACTTGATTTCTGCTCCGGTTAGCAAGAGTAGTTTGAGAGTAAATCAAACGTTTGGCGTGTAGAGAGTCACTCGATCGAAGTGGTCAAGCAGCATGCGTACAATTTGTCAGTCAATTATCCTACAACTGCCTTTATCCGAAAACATTTTAGACTTTTTAATTTGGGGAATTGGAATGCAAATGAAAATATACATGATGGAAAATGTTCATTCAAAATTGATTGTATATTTAATATTAACATTTTATTACCATTCCCATATTACCCGATATGAGCAAGTCAAGTTTAAACAGATAGTTGGGGGTAACCAGCCATAATACTAATTGCATAGCTTAAATAATGCTTTTAATATAATGTACGGTCTAAAATAGTTCGATACCGGAAAAAGCCCGGTTTCATTGTCCACCGGTTTCTGGCAGCATGCTAGAAACACTAGGCTGGTCACCATTGGAGAAACGACGACGACAATCCAGGCTCTCCATGATGTACAAGATAAATAATGGGCTGGTCCACTGTTCCAGTATTAAACAGAAACTCGTCCCTCTCCCCCATAACCATGATGTACAAGATAAATAATGGGCTGGTCCACTGTTCCAGTATTAAACAGAAACTCGTCCCTCTCCCCCATAGACAGCGACGAGGCCATGACAGGCAATTCAGGCTCATACCAGCAAGAAGCCAGTCTAGGAGCTGCTCATTCCTGCCCAAGACAATCAGGGACTGGAACCATCTTTCAAAAGGAACAGTTGAGGCGACAACACTAGACACATTTGTGTCTATTGCCTCAAGCCTTCAAACCCCTAGTGCATAATGTCCTCATCACCACCAGTAACAGAAACATTGCAAATCCCATCTACATGCATAGGAGCCAAAATGATCAATAAATTGATCGTGGGCCCTTAAGATATAGAAGAAGAAGAAGAACCCAGCCTGCGTCAGACATTGATGTCTCGGTCAAACATTTATCTTTGTGTCAAACATGTATGTCTGAATCTGAAATATTTGCATAGATCTTTTGAATTAGTCATTCGGGTGATGAGGCTTTGAGATCGAACATGATTTATGTTGAAATACTTTATTTTAACTCCGCTTTTGTTCATGTTACAGCCCCATCCCCCACCCCCCAACCATATCCGCCAAAAAAATCAGCTGTTCCTGTTTTTAAAAGGAAGATGAAGGAGATATGATGACACTGATTTCAAGAAATAAAATTCCCGATAACTGCGCTAAACGACGAAATTCTTTATATATTTATATATATATATGTTTGTTTATTTTAGCGTGTTTTATGGGTAATATTTACTTTTCTTCTTCGGAAATAGTTAGTAAAATAAATCTGCGGTGTAAACCCGGATGGGACATTCGAATATTAATCTAAAATTTAAAAAAATGAACAGAGCGTAATTTATACGAAAAACTTTGTTTTTTAGGGGCTGTTTAATTGTGTTTAAGACGTATTATATTTTCGCTTTGACCACCACCAAACGATTGATGGATGATATGCGTGTCTATTACCACATTGGCATTTCCACCGATTCCTTTTCAAAGAAGCGTCCATTAGTGGAGACGGTCGTCAAGTATTAAACAGTCGTATTAACACGGCTTCTCGTCCAACAGCTTGTCTCGTATTGGAGGGGCTTGATCAATCCCGCCTTAACCCTAATGACCCCAAGCATGCTAAAACAACAAACGGGACTGCTCAGGGCATTTGGTCAACAACGCGTGAAAAAGATTAGCGTTGTGTTTCGACCCGTCACGTTATTGATCCTGCCACCCCCCGAAATCAGAGTGGTTAAGCTTTGTCAGACTGGAAGATCCATTTATCATGGTGCTGTAGCCTTGTCATAAGGGACGATTCATTTATCATAGTGATGTAGCTTTGTCGGAAGGGACGATCCAGTTATCATATTGCTGTAGAGTCGTCAGAAGGGAGGGTCCAGTTATCATATTGCTGTAGAGTCGTCAGAAGGGAGGGTCCAGTTATCATATTGTTGTAGAGTCGTCAGAAGGGAAGGTCCAGTTATCATATTGCTGTAGAGTCGTCAGAAGGGAAGGTCCAGTTATCATATTGCTGTAGAGTCGTCAGAAGGGAAGGTCTAGTTATCATGGCTGTGTATAGTCGTCAGAAGGGAAGGTCCAGTTATCGTTTTTGTGAAGAGTCGTCAGAAGGGAAGGTCCAGTAAACGTAGTGCTGTATAGTCGTCAGAAGGGAAGGTCCAGTTATCATTGTTGTGCAGAGTCGTCAGAAGGGAGATTCGGATTTCCAAAGCGCTTTTATCGGGGCGGGACCTTAAAGCTCAGTCTCGGCCAAGAAGACAGATGTTAACAGGAGTAAATTGCTTGTCCTCGTCGAACGCCAGGCTAAGAATAGCCAAATCTGACCTTATAAAAGCATCAAGCGCTTTCACTCGACCTGTGGCGGGATTACGGGCCATTGTTTGGGCTAAAAATAGTCAAGCGGGACATTTGGTTTCACATGCATTTTCGTCATGCATCGATGATCAAGAGTTATTAAATAAATAAAGTAATAGAAAGCACCTGGCTTAGAGGAAACCCTATAACAGACGATGAGAAGTGTTATGGCCTACACGCATTATGTTGGAAGAAATGCCTGCTCCACGTTTCAAACATTTCTATCACAGTGGTGTCGTGTCAAGGGAAGGTCACCGTGTCTAAAAGTAAATACGGGGACGGAAATGTTCAAAACAGCCATCTTCCGGGATGCGTCGCAACAGTTGGACAAGAAAATCGACTCGTTGCCCCAACCTTTTTTTGTTGTCATTGTTTTTGGTCCACCAAAATATTCTCCTGTAACTAAGCGTAACTGTGAGCTGCTTTCTTTCACTCTTCGCTTTTGTTTGTATTCAAACTATTTTCGTAATAGATAAGTGTCCTGTGCTAGTTTTTGACTTTCCTTATATTCCTATTAGTAAATGTATTTCATTTTCTCGTGTCTCAAACAGTGTAAAATTAAAATTGAGAAGAGTAAAGTGTTATTTAAGACAGACCGAAGAAAAAAAAAATTCATTTGAAATCAAGGAAGAATTAGGCAAACAATTTCTCTTACTTACTCAAATCAAAATGATCGCATCTTATGGTATGAAATAGCAACGCTCTCCATCGATCACAACTCCACCTCCCACCCACTCTCCCAATATTTTTTGCCGTTTTCTCATCGTCTCTGTTCTCATTGATCACGCTTCCTGCTTGCCATCCCCTTCATTATGATCAGCGAACTAAAAACGAATGTTCTTTTATTTCAGACGATTAAATATAAACTTGAGCAGTAATGAATCACTTAGGTTTGTTTTTTTTACATACACAGTAATGACATAAGTTAAGAAATCAGATTTATCTCTGGATACACACCCTTGATGTTACCTGATAAAAACACGAAATCAATCTGTACGAAGGAATGTTGATCGAACAGAGGTCAGTTCGAAATGAAATTTTTTCAAATGATTTTTTTTAAAAAAATGTTCACTATGGGACATTGTGAGTTACACAGGGTGATAAAAAAATGTCGTAAAAAAGTATCAAATAAATGTCCCTCCAAAAACCAGTAATATGACTTTAAACAAAGGGGCCGGACGCCCACGAAATGCGATGATGTCGTTATGACGTTTTCTTTGGTTGCTGTGTCCGTTTGTTGGTTTGTGCGTGGTCAGATCTTGTTGACCTACTTTCTGATCTCCAATTGAACTGAAAGAAAAAACAGTGAGTTCATTGGCGACCCACCTCCCCCTTTTTTTAGTCAAATAGTTGTAACAACTCTGACGTTTTGGTCATAGGACTGTAACAACATTGAAGTTTTGGGGGACAATTATTTTACACGGTTTGGTACGTTTTTTATAACCACGTGCTTTTGAAAAGTTTAATTTAATTTTTTTTTTTTTTTAATTTTTTTTTTTAAGTCTTGGTAGATGTAGTCTAATAGGAGCTTAAGGAGTGTGTTGAAAAATATGACCTAAAAAGTGTGGGACACCCATGAAACACAAACATGTGTCAGATGAGTGAATTGTGAACTAGATTTAGTAGCGTGAATGTTTGGTATGAAAAGTTGTAGATAATGAGTTTTCGTTTTTTTTTGTAATGAGTTGTAGTTCGTGGAGTTGATTCGTGGTGTCGTGCTTTACGGTATGCTGAGTGTTTTGTTGTGTGGTGGTATGAACAGGGCAGTGTGTTAGTTAGTCGAGAGTGGAGAGAAGAGTCGAGAGAGAGATAGAGAGAGAGAGAGAGAGAGAGGCGAGAGACGAGAGAGAGAGAGACGAGAGAGAGAGACGAGAGATAGAGAGAGAGAGACGAGAGAGAGAGAGAGACGAGAGAGAGAGAGAGACGAGAGAGACGAAAGAGAGAGACGAGAGAGAGAGACTCTTGAGTAGGTCGTCGAGAGTTGGAGATAAGTCGAGAGATAAATTTATTTTGTTAGATTCGCTGTAGGGCTTGTCACCTGAGGATAGCCCTATTCTGCTGGATGAATTATGTAGCTATTGTTTGGTAACACGTGGATGTTTCAGTACATGGAAATAAATACATAATGTCCAATGGACTATTCGCTGATGGAGTTACTTAAACAAGAGAGAGAGAAAGAGAGAGCGAGAGAGAGACGAGAATGAACCAAACAGGTCTGACGTAAGGTTAGACATAACGCAGTCGCCATCGGAGCTCCTGGACCAACGAAAGAAGGCCGCAGCACAGCGGTAACCTCACTGTGGAGAAATGGTTGTTTCTCATCGTTGCTTGTTATCGGGACAGAGTATCCACTCAAAAGGAAACAGTGTAGGGAAGACCCGCTGTCTCTAGCTCTTTCCGTTCCTGGGATATCCACAGAGGTCACTCAAGGGTCAGTGGAGGTCAGTGGCGACCTCCTGATCATGAAGTATTGCATTGTCATCGGGGGTGGGTAAGTTTACAACGTTTCAGCTCAATTTGTAATCAGGAAGTATGTAAAATTAAGATGCAAGATAGGGGTCCCTCAAGCGCTAAGTGAGGTCATTGGTGACCTAAAGATCCCGAAAGGTCTAATTTTCTCGGAGATGTGTTAGTGTACAAAGTTTCAGCTCATTTGGAAATCAGGAATTGAGTCAAATTTGAAATTCACAATAGAGGTCACTCAAGGGTAAATTAAGGTCACGGATGACCTTCTAATCATGGAAGGTTGTATTGTCATCGGATCTGGATAAGTGCGCAAAGTTTCAGCTCAATTGGACATCCGGAAGTGGGTCAAAATTTGATTCCGCCACAAACAAACGGACAGAGCAACCTGATAAAAAGCGTATTACAAAAGCCATTATCAGGACAAAGCTTAATATTTCATATTGCTGCAGAGTTCCTTGTTGTTTTTCAGTGTGTTGCTCTGTTAGGAAAGAATATAGTGTCTACGTGTATTATTTTAAACTGTGCTCAGATTGTTCAATTGTCGTGTATCAACATATGCCTCTCTATAACATTGAAACTCTAAGAACAAAATATGAAAAGAGATGCACAATACACACACACAAAGAAGAGCCTACAGCCCCTGCGGTGGCTTAAAATATTTAAACTATAACTAGAGGTCGGCCGCATTTTGGCTTCAGCTTCGGTTTCGGTGCCGAAAGTTCAACACTTTCGGCCTACTTTCAGTTTCGTGCGAAACCAAAAAGTTAATTTCGGTTCAATTTTAGTTTCGGCCGAAGGTGATTGAGGTTTTCGGTCATCTACCAGAAATCAGACTGCCTCTAGGCCGGCAATCTAATTTGCAAGATGTCTTGCTGTCATCGTATGTCATATGATTAATACTCTGCGAAAACTGCTCACAACTGATTGATGACATACTTGTCATTTATTTTCCAAAATTAAATTTCAGTTAAGCCTGGGCAAATGTAAATAATTTTGTAAAACGGTAAAAATTGGGGAAAAACGTAGACTTTTTCAATTAATTAATTAATTTCTTGAAATTTATCATTATCATGCCGATAAACACCGTTATTGACGAAATAAACATATCACTGGTTCATATAATAATTATGTAGTAGGCCTACTGCAGACCTGCTTACTTTTATGATTTTGGCGGAAAATGTACGATTTTGAGATGTCTTTTGCGATTATTTGTATTTAATACAGCGATATCTTGTCGGCGATTTATGAAAATACGAATCGTTAGCATAACGATAACGTGAAACATTGCAATGATATTTTTATGGCCATAATAACTGATGTTTAGGTGACAAATAATAATTTGTCTATGTGGCTTTGTAACAATATTATAAAAGCAATGGCACTCAAGTGTCTATTTTGCATGAATTTTGCCCCCCCCCCCCGTCCAAATTTTTTCTTACCATACTACTTTAAAATACATTTTTAAGAAATTTAAATTGTGTTTAATTAATATAGTAAAAGCCAAAGTATTCATTAAATGTTTATCTATTAATATCCACGATAGACTCATTTTTTAAAAAAAGAATGTAAAAATTGGTACCTCCCCCCCCCCTCATCATTTTTCGATGTATGCAGAATGTATGCGTGAACGAATTTCAAAATATCTAAATCTTTCGGTTTCGGCCGAAAGTCTCGTTAAGCTTTTGGTTTGGGCTTCGGTTTCGGGGCCGACAGTCATTTTTAACTTTCGGTCTGGCTTCGTTTTCAGCCGAAATCAGAAAATCCCTTCCGGTCGGTCTCTAATGTGAACATTGAATGCCGGGTGGGTGGCCCGAAAGGTCGCAGCAAATAAATCATCCGTTTGGTTTGGTTGTCTCTTGTATGGAGGCCGAACTGTGGTGATCGTGTGATGAAATCAAAAGAGCAGCTGTATACTTTAGCCGACAGAAACACACCAATTTTGTTTTTAAACCATGACCTATCTTAACTGTTCACATGATGTCAGATAATGCTGAAGTGATCAAGTTTATTTAGCGATTATACGTTGGTTTCTTCTTGTTGTTGTTTTTTTATTTCTTTTTTAAATATATATTTTTTTTAAAAATCCTTCTATTGTTACGACGGATGTAAATGTCATCACATACTTGGCTTATTAGCACGGTATTATTTCGGTTCATTATAATAACCGTGTAATAAAATACAGGCTTGTAAAAGATTTGTCACAATTTTTATACTTGTTGGCCTTGCGGCTGTCTTTGTTATTGCTTGAATCTTTAAGATTAATGCCTTAAACCCCCGCTAATTATTCATGGGTTTTTAAGAAATCGAGATTTTCTTTCCCCCCCCAACCAGCTTAACTTAGTTGTTCCAACGTCTGCTCATTCCAACTTTCATCCAAGCTTTCATCCAAGCTTTCAGGCAAGCTTTCATCCAAAATTTCATCCAAACTTTCATCCAAGCTTTCATCCAAGTTTTTATCCAAGCTTTCATCCAAGCTTTCATCCAAGCTTTCATCTAAGCTTTCATCCAAGCTTTCATCTCAAATTTCATCCAAACTTTCATCCCTAATTTCATCCAAACTTTCATCCCAAAATTTCATCCAAACTTTCATCCAAACTTTCATCCAAGCTTTTATCTAAGCTTTCATGCAAGCTTTCATCCACAATTTCATCCAAACTTTCATCCAAGCTTTCATCCAAACTTTCATCCAAACTTTCACCCAAGCTTTCATCCAAAATTTCATCCAAACTTTCATCCAAGCTTTCATCCAAGCATTCATCCAAGCTTTCATCCAAGCTTTCATCCAAAGTTTCATCCAAACTTTCATCCAAGCTTTCATCCAAGCTTTCATCCAAGCTTTCATCCAAGCTTTCATCCAAGCTTTCATTCAAGCTCTCGTTTTTAGCTCTCATTCTAGCTCTTATTCAAGCTTTCATCCAAGCTCTCAGTCTAGCTCTCATTTTAGCTCTTATTCAAGCTCTCATTTTAGCTCTCATTTTAGCTCTCATTTTAGCTCTCATTCAAGCTCTCATTTTAGCTCTCATTCAAGCTCTCATTCAAGCTCTCATTCAAGCTCTCATTCAAGCTCTCATTCAAGCTCTCATTCAAGCTATCATTCAAGCTCTCATTCTAGCTCTCATTTTAGCTCTCATTCAAGCTCTCATTTTAGCTCTCATTTTAGCTCTCATTCAAGCTCTCATTCAAGCTCTCATCCAAGCTCTTATTCAAGCTCTCATTCAAGCTCTCATTCTAGCTCTCATTCAAGCTCTCATTCAAGCTCTCATTCAAGCTCTCATTCTAGCTCTCATTCAAGCTCTCATTCAAGCTCTCATTCAAGCTCTCATTCAAGCTCTCATTCAAGCTCTCATTCAAGCTCTCATTCAAGCTCTCATTCAAGCTCTCATTCAAGCTCTCATTCTAGCTCTCATTCTAGCTCTCATTCAAGCTCTCATTCAAGCTCTCATTCTAGCTCTCATTCAAGCTCTCATTCAAGCTCTCATTCTAGCTCTCATTCAAGCTCTCATTCAAGCTCTCATTCAAGCTCTCATTCTAGCTCTCATTCAAGCTCTCATTCAAGCTCTCATTCAAGCTCTCATTCAAGCTCTCAGTCAAGCTCTCAGTCAAGCTCTCATTCTAGCTCTCATTCAAGCTCTCATTCAAGCTCTCATTCTAGCTCTCATTCAAGCTCTCATTCAAGCTCTCATTCAAGCTCTCATTCAAGCTCTCATTCAAGCTCTCATTCTAGCTCTCATTCAAGCTCTCATTCTAGCTCTCATTTAAGCTCTCATTCAAGCTCTCATTCAAGCTCTCATTCAAACTCTCATTCAAGCTCTCATTCAAGCTCTCATCCAAGCTCTCATTCAAGCTCTCATTCTAGCTCTCATTCAAGACAGATTTAAAAGAAAAACAAAACAACATCTCAGTATTGACAAAGTTCATTTCAAAATGGCAATTAACGAGGCTAGGGATTTCCCTGTGATTATCACCTGTCAACGATACTTTCATCGATACTGTCAGTGATACTGTCACTTCGGGTTTGAATCGAAAGAATTCATGGAACACCAGACAAATATTTTTCACTTTTTGGCTGTGGATATCTGTCTCTAGAAGAAGTAGTCGACTACAAGTACTGCTGGCCTTACGGATGCCTTGGTGAGAAGGTTGAAACGGAGATCTCGTTAGCACGTGCCAGCAGTCTTCAACGTTATTCATCTGACGACGCACTTGAACACAAGTGTTAAAATTCCACGATGCACCGTCAAAGTTTAATAAAAACAAATATAGTTATATAGACTTTGGCGTGCATGGTGAAAAATCATCCAAGGAATTTATCATAACACTTAGGCTTAACAGGGTGGAGTTTTTATTGAAACCGGGTCCTGGTATTTTGAGAAATACCCGGTGGGTCCAAGAGTTTCCAAACAAAAAAAGAGTTAACTTCTAATTTTCTATAACATATGCCAGCCTTTAAGCAATAGGCATCCAGACAGGTCTACACCCTACCTGCCGGACTTTAAACAATGGACCGCGAGAAATTCTTACACCTACCTGCCGGCCTTTGAACAAGAGTCCTACAGACATTTCTACAGACAGTTATACAGACAGTTATACAGACAGTTATACAGACAGTTCTACGGACAGTTCTACAGACAGTCCTACAGACAGTCCTATAGACACTTCTACAGACAGTTCTACAGACAGTCCTACAGACAGTTCTACAGACAGTCCTACAGACAGTTCTACAGACAGTTCTACAGACAGTTCTACAGACAGTTCTACAGACAGTTCTACATACAGTCCTACAGACAGTCCTACAGACAGATCTACAGACAGTCCTACAGACAGGTCTACAGACAATCCTAAGAGAGTCCTACAGATAGTCCTACAGACAGTCCTACATACAGTTCTACAGACAGTTCTACAGACAGTTTTACAGACAGTTCTACACCATATTCATCGCTCTGCATTGATTAACAATGATAGTTGCCTACACCTAAAAAAATTTACGTGATCGGAGTTCAGACGTCACGCATGAACGCTCGCTGCGTGACAGTTGTTTTGTTCGCTCAGCATCCATTAATGTGAAATTTGTGGAGTTGAAGGAGGAACGGTCGTGAAGAGGAAGCAGAACACACCAGAATCAGGATTGGATTATCAGGATTGCACACTTTTCATCTCATTTTTAAATAAAATACTCCAAATTTAATTTTTTAAATTAATTTTTTATGTCAAAATCTTGCCACACCTGGGAACTTTGCCGACACTCACGTGTGTCTCGATATTCCAATTGAGAAGCTCCGATATCATCATGGTGTAATGTGCTTTTAAATGTCAATGAACCTTGAGCGGATTACCTGACATTATAATCAAACTCCATAATCAAACGTTGCGATTGTTTAAATATATTCTCAGAATTTAGTTGTTGTTTTTTTATTAAAGCATGTGTGATCCATTAAGCGAAAAAAAAAAAATCGGTCATCCTAAAACATTAAAAGTAATTGCTGCTTTTATAACTTATATCAGTCGGTCCTATATGCAGACATAGAATCCAAGAGAAATTAACGCTATATGTTATATGTTTAACTACAGCGATTATTACCTTTATTAGGTTGATGTAGACGCTTGAGATATGTATATTAAATAAGTTGACAGCCTGACTAAGCTTTCATCATTTATTGAACTCATGATCCAGCTGTTCCGTAGAGATCGATCTATTGGCACTGAAACCAGTGCTGGATTAACCATTAGGCAAACAAGGCACGTGCCCAGGGCACCAAGCATTGGGGGGGGGGGCACCACAAGTGGTCAAGAAAAATGTGTATATAGCATCACACATTGCGAAATATGGAAATTCTGGAAAAGAAAATCCTTCTTATTTATCCAAAACTATATGTGAAGAACTGATTGAAATTATGTACCAAAAAGTCTATGCAGTATTTGTAGATGAAGTAAAAGCTTCTGGTTATTTCAGCTTGTCAGTAGACTCAACATCTGATATTTCACATATCGATCAGTTAAGCGTTGTTCTTCGATATGTGGTAGATGGAGAGCCCATTGAGCGCTTTTTAACTTTCTCGGAGCTGCAAAGTCACGCAAGTGTTGCAGTACTTACGTGAAGCTTGAAATATTGATTTTTCGAAATGCAGAGGTCAGTCCTACGACAACGCAGCTAATATGTCTGGGTGCTACAAGGGCATGCAGAAAAAAGATTCTAGAAGAAAATGAGTTTGCTATATACATACCCTGTGCTGCCCATTCACTTAATCTGGTAGGCAGAAGTGCCGTTGACTCTTGTTTAGAGGCAGTAAACTTCTTCCATACAGTGCAATTGATGTATACTTTTTTTCTCAGCTTCAACCAAAAGATGGAAGATTCTGAAAGGATGCCTTGTGAATGAAAAGCTGATGAAGTCCCTTTCCGATACCAGATGGGCAGCACATGCTGTTGCAACTGAAGCCATTCTAAAGTCTCATCCTCAGATTATAGAAGCCTTAAATGTTTACAAGAAGACCAGTCACAGAAGGGGGACACCAGAGGATAAGCAGAAAACATTGCAAAGAAGATGCTAGAATTAGAATTTGCTTTCATGCTTGTCTTTTGGGAAGAAGTGTTACAACATTTTCACAGGGTCAGTCAAGCTCTACAAAATGAGCACGTGAACTTGAAAACGTGTGCGGATTTGTATTCTTCACTAGCAGCTCACTTGCATGAATCTAGGAATGAATTTAAAAGATTTGAAGAAGCTGCAAAAGAAATAACACCAGGTGTGGATTATAAGACAACTTTGACCCATAATCGTAAACGAAAGACAGTGGTCATTGAGGGTGATGCCATTGAGGTATCTCAGAATGCCAGAAACACATTTCGTATATCTGCTTTCTACAATATTGTTGACAAACTTGAGACGTGAACAGATATATAATGATCTAGCAGTTGGATTTTCTTGTTTGGTCGATGTACCACAAACATCTCAGTGTTGTGAAGGACTAATAAATGCTTATCCTGAAGATCTGAACAATAATTCATATACTAAACTACAACAGTTCCACTCACATATTCGCCACAAGTTTCGTGCATCAAAATCTGAGAACAACACGTTCAATCATGCAGAGCTATACTAAGTAAAAGTTAGAGACAACATCGAGTGTGCTTTTCCAAATGTAGAAATCTCCTTGCGCATATTTTTAACATTAATGGTTACGAACTGTTCAACTGAGCGCTCTTCTTTTTCTCAGTTGCAACGTACAAAAAATCCAAGTAGATCGACAATGAAACAAGAAAGGCTTGATACCTTATCTTTGCTGATAATGGAGGCAGACTTGTTGCGCAAAATTAACTTTGATGATGAACTCAAAAACTCTGCCAGAAAAAAATCTAGAAAAAAGAACTTTAAAATGTAAATGTGTGCTCTCTCTGACTTTCTTATCTATCAAAAAAGTTACAGTATTTTTGTCAAATATTATTACAAGATTAATTAACTATTAATTTTAATACAGAAATACCTTATTGTAGGTTTTATATGAGTGATAGTAGTACAAACATATGTGTTTACATTTCAAAACTGTTTTTCTTGGTTAGTTTTTTGCATAATATTGAATATACCAGCAGTCAGTGGAGGATCTGGGGCCCGAGGCAGTAGGGGGCACCCATGTGGGTTTGTGCCTAGGGCACCAAGATGGCTTAATCCGGCCCTGAGTGAACCCATGATCCAGCTGTTACGTAGAGATCGATCTATAGGCCCTGAACGTACAACTACAACTCTGGACCAATCGTCGTGGAGGATTTTGAGGTCACACACACCCTTCAGTTTAACCATAAAGACGTGAGTAACACCTAACAGAGCGAGTGCACACCCTTCAGTTTAACCATAAAGACGTGAGTAACACCTAACAGAGCGAGTGCACACCCTTCAGTTTAACCATAAAGACGTGAGTAACACCTAACAGAGCGAGTGCACACCCTTCAGTTTAACCATAAAGACGTGAGTAACACCTAACAGAGCGAGTGCACACCCTTCAGTTTAACCATAAAGACGTGAGTAACACCTAACAGAGCGAGTGCACACCCTTCAGTTTAACCATAAAGACGTGAGTAACACCTAACAGAGAGAGTGCACACCCTTCAGTTTAACCATAAAGACGTGAGTAACACCTAACAGAGCGAGTGCACACCCTTCAGTTTAAAGCGATCTTGGGAAGTCACGAAGTTGATCTCTCAGTGACAACATTGAGCTTAAGTTGAGAAAAAGCACCTCACAAAGTCGAGTAACTTCTACCACAATGGATCTCTGAGTGGCTTCTACTACAATGGACTTCTGAGTGGCTTCTACCGCAATGAACCTCTGAGTGGCTTTGGAAATAAAATAGGCGCACTGATAAACCCAATAAAATATTTTGTTATTCATCGATTAACGGCCATGCATCCATTCCAGATGTGGCGTAGTGATAGACCTCGCGACGTGACCTCTGACAGATTCGTGATAAAAACTTTGCGTTCCACGTGATTAAATATCCCAGTCTGGTTTGATACTGTTGGCATAATCGAATAAATTAATACAGAGTTCAAAATCAGCAGCAGCTCCGATTCGTGTTTTTTTTTAATATAAAAAAACATCTTTCCAAAACATCGTAGCAGCCAAGTTAGTAATCATAAAATTCCATTAAAACTTTATTATATGCTATCATTTTTTTAAAAATCGTAGCAGCCAAGATTGTTATCATAGAATTCAATTTAAAACGTTATCTATTCTATCAACCTTCAAAACATTTGAATTGTGTTTTTGCTTCATCCTCTGATTATTTTGCCATATTAACGTCAATGTACACAACACACGTTTTATGTTTTTTAGTATACCATCTCCTCACCTCGACATGTTAAAATGTTGCATATTTCATTTTGTGTAATGTTGTAGTTTGGGTGGAGTAGTTATTTGAAAGCATTTCTTTGAAATCCTTTATTTTAAATTCGCTTTTGTTCGTGTGTTTCTCTTTGGCTGGGTATGTGGCAAAATATTCGGGCGGCTAGTGACCCACTTCTCGTCTATCTTTCGACCTGAAACTTGGCACTAGTTGCCGATGACAACACATTCTTTCAAATTTTGCGACCCACTCCAAGCCCTAAACGCCAAAAATCAGCTTTCCAATGGGGAAGATGAAGGAAATATGATGCCACCTGTTTCAGAAAACAAAATTCCCGATTACTGCGCAAAATGAGCTGATATAAAATAAAAATATCGCAAGTGCGTTTGGTGCGTAATATTTTCTTTTCTTTTTCTGAACTAGTTGGTGAAATAAATGGGCGGTGTAAACGCGGGTGGGTCAATAGAATATTAAAATAAAATAATAAAAAAAAAATCAAATAAAGGATTTGTACGAAAAAAAAAACCTTTGTTTTTAAGGGTTGTTTAATTAAACATTACCATGTCTTCTTCTTATTTCACTAGAATAAACGGGATAATAATGGTAGGTCATTTGCGATAATTTCTAACTGCTATTGCAAAAACTCATCCCAAGTCACAACTTTTAAAATGTAATGATATTTGCGTGTCTAACATCATGAAGTTTTGAGAAGTGTTTATCTGCCAAATATGATACACGTGCCCTACACCATTTCACGCTCCTAAACTACTTTCCCCCCTCTAAACTTGACCTTATATTAGCCAGTCTACATTATCACTAATTATATCACTTTGGTCACTAAAGACGTTAATTGAGGGACAATTACTATGATAGAGAAATACTTTAGATTTATCTCTTTTCTTGCCCTTGAATTACAACTTTTTTCTCTCAAAATTGTTAAAAAACTTAATCTTAAATTTACAGCAAAACTCAATAGATGATATTAATATATTTTGTATTAAAGGAATTGATATCTTCATCAAAAATTTAAGCACATTTTTGCCTTTTTAACAAAATTATACATTATCAGAAAATCGTTTTTAAAAACAAAGAATTCTTTTATCTAAGAAGAATCTCGCAACTGTTTTTCACGCCTATATCAGATTTGACTGTCTTTAAAAAAAAAATTGTTAATCTCATAAAATACACATTTCTTTACTTTTTGCAAAGTAACAACAACAATATATTTTCATTTAAAAAAAAAAGAAAATATTAACCCATCTTCATTTCTCAAAATTTAATTTTCAAGTGTGTAAAATGATTGGGTTTTGATATTCATGGATAATTTCTGTCTCGGGTTAATCCTGTAGTATAGGCCAAAACGTGCCAAAGTGTCCTCGTTTTATAGCCATTTTAATTGTTTCTATAGTATAGTAGTTACTATCCTAATGTCTCATTTTTATTTTAGTTAGTTTACATGCTTTTAATAATTGTAAAGCGCTTAGAGCTTTAAGGTAAGCGCTATATAAAAATGCCTAAATAAATAAATATACTTATATAAACGTGCCGACGATTTGTTAACGCCAATGATTTTCTTAATTGGTAAACATATGTTTATTTGTAAAAAGAGAATTTAACAGCTCTTTTTTTCTCAAATGTAATACCATAGGATCTAAATATATTGCCCTCCACGAAAAATGTACACATTCTTTTTCTTATCTCCGATATGTATGTGCCCAAGAAGTTTAATTATTAATCAAATTAATTCCTTTATTTTGGGACATATCTTGTATTGTCTTGGGCAAAATGAACATACCAATATTTGTATAAAAAATTTCACAAATGTAATATCAGAGGAGTTCACTCTGTTGTCATCCACTTAAGAATTTACACATCTTATTTCATACCTCCTACATGTATTTACCCAAGAAAATTAATAATTTATCAAATTCATTCCTTAATTTTGAGACTTAACTTGTGCTGCCTTCAGCAAAATGAACATACACATATTTTTAAAAAGAGAATGCAACCTCTCTTTTTTCACAAATGTAATACCATAGGATTTAAATATATTGTCATCCACGTAAAAATGTACACATCCTATTTCCTACCTCCGATATGAATGTACCCCCAGAAGGTTTATTATTTATCAAATTCATTCCTTACTAAAGAGACGTATCTTGTTCTGCCTGGGGCAAAGTAACCAACCCGTCTATGGGCGCCCGCAGGTAGGGGCAAGGGGGGCACTTGCCCCCCTGGATTGATTGGATAAAAAAAATAGACAAAAATAGACAAAAGATTTATTAAAGTAAAGAGAAAATAAAGAGAAAGTAACTAAGCTGATATCCTGTCCGTTCGTTCACCATACAAATACGCTACAGTAAATTAAAACTATGTTCAAACATTACTACAAAAATTTTGCCACCCCCCTCCCCTGGAAATTAATCGATTTTTTGCCCCCCCCCCTAGAAAGTTTTCTGCGGGCGCCAATGAACCCGTCCCCCCACCAAGATTTAAATACATTTTAAAAAAATCTTCAACCGGATTGTAATCCCTTCCATACCAAAAACTAACATATTTTGCACTTCATATGGTTCGTTCTTATTTGTATGATGTATAAGTGGATTATTGAATTCTATTTAGCTATGGAGTTGCACTGCACTGATTGACTTCAACCGCATTTTATTATTAGGATTATATTTAAAGGTTAGCATTGTAAATTTAAAAAAGGCAAAACTTTTTAAATGTAAAAATATACAAAGCAAAAATGTGTGTTTGTTTTATTAACAATTCAAAAAGTAATCAATTGTATTTATTAAATTTACTTTTAAGATATGGGTAAATAAATTATAAATTTTGTCATGCACGGTTATTAAATTTAAAGAAACCTACGAATTTTTGCTAAAATAGGCATTACGCGCTATGACGTCATTTGCGTGATTATTTAGAAAAAAATTAATTTTTATTTTATTTCGCAATATTAACATCGCACTAAAAGACGCACTAAAAACGACTGATAATTGAGTTTTCCCGATAAATGTGAATACGGTGTAATTTTTAATCATTTTTTTTTCTCCATAACTTTTAAACACATATAAAATGCTTGAAATAATTCCTTAGTTGATACTTTCAAAGTATTTGTAATTTATAATAATATAACGTTAGCTTTTAATAAAATAAAAGCGGATTTCATTTTTTTTTGCGCATTTAAATTCATTCGATTTCCGTTAAAAAAAAAGAAAATAACTATGATTGTTTTTAGGAATGCGAACGTACTTAAATCCTTTCTGCTCTTTGGAGTTACGTCAGTATAGCTCATTCTTATATATATTTGAGCATTATCTGTTAATTTATTTTCCATTGGTTTCTTCACTGTACAGGTCTGGCTCCTTTCAAACTTTAGCATTAACCACTGCACCAGTTGATAGGTCAGACGACAAAATGCAGGGGCGTGGTGGGTGGGGGAGGAGGTCAGCGCCGGGTGGCATTTTTTGTTTAGATCGAGGGGCGGAGTTTTCAGAAAACTGCTTAGTTCTTTTTTCGTTGACGGGTGCGACAAAACTGTTTCCCCGGGCGACACTAAACCTTGCTACGCCACTAACGTAATGACAATTTTAACGTCCGTATTATAATACATAGAAGTGTTTCACTAACTGTCCATACAATATAATGATAATAATAATAATAAAGTTTATTTGAACAACACGCTTCATCCCCAAAAGCTCGAAGCGCGGTACAAAGTCAACCACATTAAAAAGAGAAATAAAAAAAACAATCTGAAATTCACCACATTTAAAAAACAAACCCAACACTATAAAACTACATACGAGCACAAACCAAGTCAAAGTCTTTCATCCCATTTCAACCATAGGCAACACAGGCCAATATACATTAACTGGAAAAAAAGATGGTAGATAGCATCCCCAGAAGGTGTTTGCGAAAAAGTTGTGTCTTTAAATCGGTTTTAAGGGACTCCAGTGTCTGGCTGTTTCTGAGAGCGACTGGAAGGGCGTTCCAATTTGTTGGGCCGGCAAATGCAAAAGTGCGCTTTCCGAAAGTCTCAAGGCGAGACATATTTAAGTAAATGAACAATATAGAGAAGTGTTTAACGTGGTGTCCCTATAATACACAGAAGTGTTTATCTAACTGTCCATAGATTACACAGAGGTGTTTATCTACTTTCAGATCATGTTAGTCTCGCTGCCAACTGCCCCCAGTCTCTTCACCTATGAAGATACCGAGTCCGATGTTTCAAGGTCACAGATTCTCAAGGCCATACTTGAACAAAGCCAGTAAGTATTGGTGTCAGTAGACTTGAACAAATCTAGTAAGTATTGATGTTAGTAAACTTGAACAACTCTAATACGTATTGATGTTAGTAAACTTGAACAAATCCAGTCAGTATTGATGTTAGTAAACTTGAACGAATCCAGTCAGAATTGACGTTAGTTAACTTGAACAAATCCAGTCAGAATTGATGTTAGTAAACTTGAACAAATCCAGTCAGAATTGATGTCACTAAATTTGAACAAATCCAGTCAGAATTGATGATGTTAAACTTGAACAAATCCAGTCATAATTGATGATGTTAAACTTGAAAAAATAAATTAAGAAGATGGCTTACTAAATAGAAGATAGACCCCCTCCCCCCCCAAAAAAAAAAAATCGATACTTTAAATTATAAACTCAAGTCATTCACTGGATGTTTATCAATTAAGAAAGAAATATCTAGAAGGGTTAGGGTTTATAAGGTTGTTAGGGTTGGTAGGACTTTTATCGCGTTGTGTTGGTTCCAAAATCATGTTTGTTGTTTCTAAACTCGATTCCAATAAGTTAAGTAAGGTTAATGAAAACATGCCCATAATGTAGTTTTAAACTAAAATACATGCATTTGCTCTGAATAATTTCTTTCCTCTCAATTCACGGTGACGTCATCCGATCCATGTTTACTTAGCGAAACCATGACAACAAAAAATGATATAAAATCGGAAATGATATTCACCAACCCAATGAACTCTTTTTCTCCCCGAAAATAACAAGTTTTTTCGTTCGTTAATGTACTCAATACTCTAGGAAAATCCCAGGCGCAATAATTCTTGTTCATTAGCGCCATTTATCAAACATTTTCCTTTTAAAACTCCAAAAACACACACACAAATATTTTAACTCTTTGACAACAAATAAGCCCGTCTTACTTGTCTGTCTGTGCGAGAAATAAATTAGCCGGGCTGTAAGTCCGAAACGACCAGATTTCTTCCTTGACCTCCTGGCCAAACGGAAATCCCCAGCCGATAATGTCCGAAAGGAGACCAATCGCTGCGATACAGGAGCCAATAGGTGCGGCCACCGTGGACGCGGGGAAATAGTATTATCTGTTAAGGAAGAGGGGGAGGCAATTTGAGAAAGTGTAAAATGTCAAGGAATTCCCGAGTTTACGCCTAGATCCCAAAGGCGTTTGCTGGAAAGGTGGGTGTAGCTTTCTGGCAAGAGGTCGGATGTAAGGGCTGAGAAGGTGGTTGTAGCTTTCTGGCTAGACGTTGGATGTAAGGAATTACCTAAATTAACACCAACCGGAGATTGAAGGAGGGGCTTTGGCAACAAAAGCAAAAAACCTTGCCGTAGATGACGCCCCTGAAAGGAATTTCGCGAGACATATATTTGGACTGATGGTTGTTGTTGATGATTGTATCTGAACTGACAGTAGTTGTTGTTGGTGGTATCCTTTTTTTTTTTCTTTTTTTTTTTTTTTTTTTTTTTAGGGGGGGGGGCGGATCGTCCTGTAGCTTAGACGGGAATTTTATAAATTAAGGATCACGTTGTGAGGCAAGAGTGGGCGAGAGTGGGCGAGACGAGTTTGAATTTCTTCACCTTGTAGCATCAAGTCACTAAGACGCTGGCTGTGATTTTTTTAAGTCATCGATAATGAGACACGTACGTTTTTCTCTTTCTTCTGATTTCAAGATTGAAACGTCACTCGTCCCAGTTCCGTCACTGATACGTAAACACGCCCATATGTATGGATGACGGGGGGAAATTCTAGTTAGCCTGGGCCGGGATCATTGAGCCTCCCAGGCCCTAGGCACGTTATCTGTTTGCCTCAGTGTATTTGTGAAGTGGTAGCCTATGTGTGAAGTGGAGCAGAAGTTCGATACATAAATATGAACAAAATATAACTAAAGGCTGCAGTACCCCCCTCCCCCCCTTTTTTTATTATCTATTGCCCTCACTTGGTCCACATCATTCGAGATCAGCAGGTATTGCCTGCCTTAAGATCTGTACAACATCTCTGCATGCACTCGGAGTTCGAAAAGGTTACCTGCCATCGCTGCTCATCAGGGATTGGATTTTGACATTAACATAATGACACTGTTTTTTTTTTTAATAACGAAAATAAAAACCGCATTAGCTTTTTTTTTTAAAAATGTACGCCAATCTTTTTCACTGTTTAATAATGCATCTTGTACACTGGTGTATTTTTTACTATTTTAATGAGGGAGATGGAGTTCTCTTTTAACTTATATAAACACATGCGGTACAATGGATTGTTCTTCAAAGACATTTCTCTTAAATCCTAAATTAACCATTTAACTTTTCTTTTTGTCATCGATTTAATTGTCGCTCTGAGTCGATCCTTCCACATCCTAAAACTTTACCCTCAGCCAATAATGCTATAAACAACCAAATAGAATTGTTCTCTCTGGTGGCTATTTTGAGGTCAGCATGTTGGCGGCCGGCAGGAAAAAAAAGCTTGGCAAGGGCGGGTAATCGTGGCTGGTTATGTCCACTCACACCCTTCACCTAGGCAAGGGCCCTAAGCTCGAAATGGCCAATTGATAGGCCCAACTAATCTACTTACATAAAATGGGCGGAAACCGATATTAGAAAGCAACATTCTCTGTGGCAGCAGAATCGAACTCAATTCTTGCTTCACTTCCAAATCTTAACTCCACGTTTTCCGGAAAAGTTTACGCGAAGATATACTTAACCTTGAGAAAGTATATTGTGCCACGAGACTGTATGGTGGACCAAATGTTACTTCTCTATAAGATTACTGGAACCTGGAGAAATGTTTGACTGCCCTGTACTATGATACAATCTTAAGGCCATATTTAAGTAAATAGTCGCGCTTCATCGCACGAATTGACAATCTTTGATGTGAAAACAATATCAGGTCAAACTTTACGCATTTTATTTCTGGTCAGTGAAACCACTTTTCGCTATTAAAAAAAAAATTAATTTATAAGTTTTTAACATGTTCATTTATTTTTACATCCATCGAATTTATAAATTTTCCTTTTAATTTTCAAAATAGAAACTTGAAATGTTTTAAGTCCAGATATTTTGGAATAGGATCTACGTCAAAATTTGAGTTGCTAAAATATCTCGCTGTCAGCCAAATTTCAGATCTTTTAAAGAACGTTAATGCTGCTCTTCTTTCTTTCTTTTTTTCAAAAAAAAAAACGTTTCTAAAACAAAACCAAAACATTAATAAACATTTACGTCCAGTAAAATATAATAAAAAATTGAAAAAATAAAATGTTATATCAGATCAAGTTTTCTAATAATACAATTATTTCATCAGGTTTAGTATCACATGGTGGCAAGTAAAAATAGACGATGATGTAATCTGGTACTGCATCTCTCGCTAAGATACACTGTCCTCGCCTTCCGATATTATCGAAGGAGGATTTTATTTCTTGACGATCACTAGGTGCGTGTGTGTCTGTGTGCCTGTGCCTTCTCAGGGGGGTGACACCCAATTGAAAAACTGCAAATTTACAGAGCACACGCAGCTCGGTATAGCCGAATTTTATAAAAAGGATAACCCCATCACACGTAAATTTTCTACACATGTAACCAATCCAAAAGCGTTCTTTACTAAAAGTTCAAGGTTGATGCGTCAGAAATGAGGGAACCCTATAATAAGGTCAGACAAACACTCTTCTGACCATTATTCAACGCCGATTTAAGTGTTCGGTAACCTTCGTAGGTGACAAGGCGCTATATTTATCTACATTCTGAGAAAAAAAGCTTTCCATTGACAACATACAGCGATGTGGTCGGGCGATTCTAATTCTATGAACTGAATCAGTAAAAATTAAAAACTTTAGAAAACGACTTTTTACCGATTTATAGAGTTATCAAAATAATATTTTACATAATTTCCAAATATCTTTTAATAATTTATTTAAATTTATTCTTTAAAAACATAAAATGTTTTTTTTTTAAAAACCAAAGATATCGAAACCCCGAAATATGCAGAGTTCAAAGTAACGCTAATGCTACTACAATGTCAGGAATGCATGGACGTGTTCAGGGATTCTAAAAAGAAATAATAAGAGAGTGATTTTAATGGATGCGTGTAGGCCACTTGCTTAACGTGCGTGGTCAACACTCTTGCCGAAAATGCTTCATGTCTTACATTTTTCGGTACTCTTGAGAGAATATTTTCCTACTTTGCTGCATTTACTCATCGTTGGGATGTTGTTGGTGCAATGACTGTCAACAGCACGCTGGAGTGTTCATCATGCTGATGTTAAAACAGGGAAAGATAATTTTGATGAATGTGCGCCGGCGATGGAAGCTCTAAGTCAGGGGTTTCCAAACTACGGCCTGTGGGCCGCATGCGGCCCGCAATGCCCTCTCATACAGCCCATGGAGCCCTTTTTGTCTACGGAAAAAAAAAGGAAATTTACGTATATCCTGCCAAGATCAGACGCCGCTTACGTGGACGTTATGTTTTTACCGAATTAAAATAGAGGCACGCAGTAGTGCGTTATGTTTTCTAACCCATCATTACTTGGCAAAACCTTATCGCTGCTTAGTTTTTCCACTTCCGTTCACAGTCAATGAGATGATATAACGCCATCTAGTGGCGGAGCTTTTCCCACCGTGTTGCCGACATGGGTGAAAACATTGTGACTCAAATAGCGAAAAATGAAAGCAAGTTCCGCCATTTTATAATTGCAATGGATGAATCGCTGGACAGCTGTTCCACCTCTCAACTGCTTGTGTTCTTTAGAAGTGTGGATGAAGACATGAACATAACACAAGAGCTGGCTTCCTTATAGAGCATGTACGGAACTGTTACCGGAGAGGATATATTCAATGAGTTGAAAAAATATTTGCTGATTATAACTTGGACTGGACTAACCTCAGTTACCTGACTGTTGACGTAGAAAATAACATGAGTGGCATAAAGAAAGGCTTGGTTGGACAAGTGAAGCAGATGTGTAATGAAAAAAAAATTCTGCAACTAATGTTCCTGCACTGTATTAATCACCAGAAAGCTTTGTGTGCTAAATATGTGGACATAAACTGTGTACTGAATCCTGTGGTGAAGAGGGTTAATTTAATAAGGTCACATGGGCTCAACCATAGACAGTTCAGAGACCTGTTGAAAGATACAGACACATAATCGCAAGATTTACCATATTACACACCAATAAGATGTCTAAGTTGTGAGAAAGTTCTGAGCAGCGTATTTAATTTAAGAAAGGAAATAGGTGACTTCCTGGAAGGTAAAGGCAAGCCACAGCCATTAGTGTCTGATGAAGAGTTGGTATGGAAATTGGTCTTTGCTGCAGACATAACTAGTTATCTAAATTTTCTGAATCTAAAACTGCAAGAAGAGGAAAATCTAGTTTCTGATCTATGCACCCACCTAAAGGCCTTCAGATCCAAACTCGTCTTGTTTTTTTTGGAACAATAACAGGCCAGCAACTTGACGCACTTTCAGCAGTGCAAGGTCTTTATTGCTGACGAAACAGCGGAGTTCCCAACGCCATTTGCATGCGAGATCATCAAAGATTCCCAGCTGTAGTCTCAGCATCGGTTTTATGACTTGGATTTAAAAGCAGAAGAAGTGAGACTTTTTTAAACCCATTTGAAGCAGATGTGGCCAGTCGCCCAGATGAACTGCACCTGGAGGTCATTGAGTAAATGACCTACTTAGGGACAACCAGTTTTTGCCTAAGGAAGACTTTCCTAATTTCAAAACTTTTGCATCAATGTACCTTTAAATCTTTGGAACAACATACCTGTGTGAACAAACATTTCAAGCACGAAATACGTGAAGAACAATTTGAGAACACATTTGTCCGATGATAATCTCAGGTCTCTGTTTATGTTAGGAACATCAAATCTAAATCCAGAAATGCCTAATCTCTGCTATTTTGGCATCCAGGCAACACTTTATTTCACCATTCCCACTAATACAGGTGTTCATATGTCGTGTATCAATGAGCTAATAAATAATAACTGAATGAAATAATATTACATAAATAATTAGCAGCATCCATGTTTTGATACTTTTTTTTATTTGGACCTCGAGTGTGTAGTAGGCCCCGAACTGCTGTTTAATAGTTAATGCCGCCCTCGGACTGAAAAGTTTGGAGGCCCCTGCTCTAAATGATCATTTTGAAAATGTGGATACAAGAGATACAGAACAAGGTCTTTAAAAGTGATGATTAAAGAGAGGCGATGCCACTTCGCGGAACATGCTATTGAAAAGGCACTTTAAAATCAGACCAATATGGAATTTCAGTAGAGAGAAGATTAAGGTTTAAGAAGAGAATGTCAAGAGAACAATTAATATATTTTTTACTCCTTTCTTTGAGAAGAAGGCAGTAGGGAGATGCTAAAATGTATTGATCGCTTTTATTCTGAACCCCAAATCAGATCATCTGCGATCAAAGACGTAGCAGCAAGTCAAGAAGAGCTATTGGTGTCCGTTTCAAAAATAACTTTTTTCTACGCCGTTTTATCAGAAGATTAAATTTTAAAAGAAGTACCGAGGCTTAGAAGACACCTATTATTCAGCTGATATTTACTTTCACAAAGTCATGGACTGTTCAGTATTATGAATGGGACTTCCTAGAATCTCTTCCAATAATACTCTCAATAAGCCTTCCATTGTTTCTTACGGTCTATGTGTCTGTGGCTTCATATTAGCGGATATTTTCGAAACTAAGGCTATGGTTATTGATTTTGATCAAGTGATTGACAGGTTTGCAGCTTTTAAGACCAAGAAAGGAAAGTTTGAAAAAAATAATAATATTGTATATATTTTTGTTACAGTTTTTAAATCCATTGACATTCTGACCTTGAATAATCTAATGTGTATTTGTTCTTGTCATTATTCAACTTTGGACTTATTTTTAACAAGAAAAAATCCATCCTGGAATTCGGGGGGAGCGGAAGGGGGGGGGATTAGTTTACCGCACCGGGTGACACGAAGCCCAGCTACGCCTCTGGAATGTGTGTGTGTGGGTGGGTGGGTGGTATGGGTGAGAATGCGGGTAAAATGAACCAGGTAAAATTCAAAACTCTGGAGCGATTTCATGTTTGGCTCCGAATCAAATGTTGTCCTGATTTACAATTGAAGAAAAAGGCAAAAAAAATTAATAATAATAAATAAACGGATGGCCCCTTTCATACGGGACATCAATGAACCGGTGGGAATTTTACAATACTAGTCGACCCGCGACGTAGCATATGTCGCAGATACGCACATTTAAGAATCCCAATATTTGCTAAACCCCTTCCCCCATGATACGTCATTGCACACTTTTTATTTCACGCTGATGAACTATATAATATTTCCCATGTCCCAACCACATTTAAACCGAATATTTTTTACACAATACTTAAATTGAGACGATTTCATTTCCGAAAAGAAAAATATTACGCACCAAACGCAATTGCGTTATTTAAAATATACATATATCATTTAGCGTAGTTATCGGGAATTATATTTTGCGCGCTACTGAACTCATTATTTAACCACACTCTGGCTTATCTATATATAGCCTGTGTGGTGGTGTTCGACCTTTGCTGGCGAATTATATATAGAGATACTACGATGTGAACTATACAATACCCTAGGGTGTGGAATATACAATACTCTAGGGGGGGGGGACTTTACAATGCTCTAGGGCAAGCCTTCACAACATACGGCCCGCGGCTACATGTGGCCCGCCAGCACCCACTTAGCAGCCCACGAAATCAGGAAATTTTCTTTATTATTATTATTTTCTAAATAGCTTCCCCCCCCCCCTGTCCTATCATCTTTCGGCCCGCACAAACTTTTCATAAAGTATTACGGCCTGCCTTACATTTTGAGTTGTGCAGGCCTGCTCAAGGGTGTGAACTGTGAAATACTCTAGGGCAGAGGTCTCAAACTCTTGGCCCGCGGGCCATTTACGGCCCGCAAGACGATATTTTGTGGCCCGATACCTGACAGCAACGTTTAGTGTTAATGCGACCCCCGGGTTTTCCCAATTTTCATATCTATAATGTAACATTCCGTAACGGTTTCAGTCGAATCTCACCGACTGGTCTAATTCTGATTTTGATTTTGTTTGTATTGATTTGGACGTTGATTATAATGGCAAAAAACCCTTTTAAAATAAAGTTTTATTTTGAAGCGTTTTATGAGACAAACAGTGCGGTTTTGACAAAACTTTAAAAGTCAGTTAGTGGGTAATGCACAACCATAATAGTGAACATCGTAGGAATCTGACGCCGTATCAAAGAATCTCTATTAACATTGACGCTAGTGTTTACGAGTGAGGAAAATTCCAAGCCTGCCAGCTAGGTCACTTTCAAAATAGGGTTAGTAAAAAAGGCCTTTTCTATGATAAAAAGTCAAAATTCATTCTGCCAACAGCATCTTTCTTCGCATCAATAATTTATAAATATTGCCAGCTTCTGCCTACTGTCTGTTAAGTTAAAAGAACAGGGGCAGCTTGTCAGTGTTGGCTATGACAATGTCAGGGCATTCTGCACGAAACTTGGGTTATGGTTCTCAGAGAAACTTCTGCCATTTACCAACAGCCAAATGACTCATGGACTCGGGTACACCATTCAGCAGTAAGCAGTAAGCAGTAATGCCACTGCAAAGCTACAGGAAGAATTTGATCACGTTTGCAGACTTCAAAACACATCGCTTTTCACATTTGTGTGTACCCTTTCTCCTCCAATGTGGATGGAAGATGCCCCACCCCCACTTTGGCGCTTCAAATGGAGCTGATTGCCCTTCAGTGCAATTCTAAGTTCAGGGAGGTGAGTGCAAAAACAGACAGTCATTTATGAGAGCAGTGCCGTCCACCTTCACTGAGATTTTCAGGTTGTTCAAGCGGAGTATGTGACTTTTTGGGAGTACATATCTGTGTGAAATGCTCTTTTCCACTAAGCTTAACTGAGGGTCTCAGTTGCTTCCTCACTTAAGACTAATGTTGCTCAGCTGTGTAAGAAAAAGTGCTGCCAGGTCTCTCGCAATAAAGAGTAAGAGGGAAGTAATTGAAGCCTAGTTCTTGAGAACCCTTAATGCTTTTAACTCTTATTAATAAAGGTTGAGCCCATTGTAACAGTTGTATTTAATTGAATTTGTAATCGCTTTTTGTGGAATACTTGATGCAGCCCAGTCTCACTCAGACTTTACCTCCTGCGGCCCACGGATAATATGAGTTTGAGACGTCTGCTCTAGGGTGTAGACCATACAATACTATAGAGTGTAAACTATACAATACTCTAGTGTGTGAAATATACAATACTCTAGGGTGTGAACTATACAATATTAGAGGGTTTGCATTTTATAATATCCCACCGTGGGTACCAGGCAATATCCAAAGGCGGTTACTATCCAATATAACGAGGTTAGTCACTATAAAATAGACTAGTTTGGGTGAGCATTATTCATTGTACCGAGGTGGGCACTATGCAATATACTAGTTTGGGCAAGCACTAACTAATATACCAAGGTGATCACTATAGATTGTTCTTAAAAATGAGATTTACTTATTAGATTTGTATGTTTCTTACAGTATATTAAATTACTAAAAAAAATTAACACCTTAAACCTTAGTCTGTATTTTGATTTTTGAGAGAAAGAAATAGAGAAAGAGAGAGAGAGAGGGGGTGAGAAAAAAGAAAGAAGGTAAGAGAAAGAAAAAGCGAAAGGACAGTTAAAGAAAGAGTGGGGGAAAGAGAAAGAAAGAGAAATAGAGGGGAGATAGAAAAGAGATGATAATGGTAAGAGAATGAAAGAGAGGGAGGGGGGTTAAGAAAGAGAGAGAGGGAGGGGGGTTAAGAAAGAGAGCGAGCAAAGAGAACGAGAGATAGAGGGGGAAAGAGAGATTGGAAGAGAAAGAAAGAGAGAGTGGGGAAGAGAAAGAAATAGTGAGAGGGGCAAGAGAGAGAGTGGGTAGGTTTTTGTGAGATCTGGAGAATGAGGTAGGTACAGTGTATAAGAGAAAAGAGAATTATACATTCCAAATAAGATAGAGACTGGTTTCGAAAAGAAACTATGAGAGAAAAAGAATAAAGCATTGATAAAGTGAAAGAAGCAGATATGGTATTATTTAATAGAAATTTTATTTTCAAGATAAACATATGAATAAAATATCAACATATTTTTTTCTTCTGGTTCATTTATAAACCAGTGTCTCATTTCACATTGCCATCAGACGGTTCTCAAATGTTAATTCTTTTAAAATTAAACACATCCGTGTACCTCAATCAATATTCAAAAATGGATGTCTCATCACAATGTTATGTAATTCATATCACACGTTATTTCAATGGATGTCTCAGCACAATGTTATGTACTTCACGTCTCGTGTCTCTATCGCCAAGCTCATATTTATCAGCAAACTATCAAAGTACCTCATGCAATATAAATAAGCTTCAGGAATTTAAGGAAAAAAATATCACAATTTGTATTCCACTCACTACATTTGCAAATCACTCAGTGTTCTTTAGAAATGAACAAAACATTTTTTTAGCAGTTCAGTAAATATGTTATATTATTATTATTTTTTTTTTTTTTTTTGGATCCCCTTATATTTACACTGTTGGTAACCGCCGACTACGATTCTTCTTTGTTACTTGTTTGCACTGTTGGTAACCACCCACTTCGATTCTTCTTTGTTACTTGTTTGCACTGTTGATTACCACCCACTTTGATTCTTCCTTGCTATTTGTTTGCACTCTTGGTAACCACCCACTTCGATTCTTCTTTGTTACTTGTTTGCACTGTTGATTACCACCCACTTTGATTCTTCCTTGCTATTTGTTTGCACTCTTGGTAACCACCCACTTCGATTCTTCTTTGTTACTTGTTTGCACTGTTGATTACCACCCACTTTGATTCTTCCTTGCTATTTGTTTGCACTCTTGGTAACCACCCACTTCGATTCTTCTTTGTTACTTGTTTGCACTGTTGATTACCACCCACTTTGATTCTTCCTTGCTATTTGTTTGCACTCTTGGTAACCACCCACTTCGATTCTTCTTTGTTACTTGTTTGCACTGTTGATTACCACCCACTTTGATTCTTCCTTGCTATTTGTTTGCACTCTTGGTAACCACCCACTTCGATTCTTCTTTGTTACTTGTTTGCACTGTTGATTACCACCCACTTTGATTCTTCCTTGCTATTTGTTTGCACTCTTGGTAACCACCCACTTCGATTCTTCTTTGTTACTTGTTTGCACTGTTGATTACCACCCACTTTGATTCTTCCTTGCTATTTGTTTGCACTCTTGGTAACCACCCACTTCGATTCTTCTTTGTTACTTGTTTGCACTGTTGATTACCACCCACTTTGATTCTTCCTTGCTATTTGTTTGCACTCTTGGTAACCACCCACTTCGATTCTTCTTTGTTACTTGTTTGCACTGTTGATTACCACCCACTTTGATTCTTCCTTGCTATTTGTTTGCACTCTTGGTAACCACCCACTTCGATTCTTCTTTGTTACTTGTTTGCACTGTTGATTACCACCCACTTTGATTCTTCCTTGCTATTTGTTTGCACTCTTGGTAACCACCCACTTCGATTCTTCTTTGTTACTTGTTTGCACTGTTGATTACCACCCACTTTGATTCTTCCTTGCTATTTGTTTGCACTCTTGGTAACCACCCACTTCGATTCTTNATGATATGATAATGATATGATAATGATATGATAATGATATGATAATGATATGATAATGATATGATAATGATATGATAATGATATGATAATGATATGATAATGATATGATAATGATATGATAATGATACGATAATGATACGATAATGATACGATAATGATACGATAATGATACGATAATGATACGATAATGATATGATAATGATATCATAATGATATCATAATGATATGATAATGATACGATAATGATACGATAATGATATGATAATGATATGATAATGATATGATAATGATACGATAATGATATGATAATGATATGATAATGATACGATAATGATACGATAATGATACGATAATGATGCAATAATGATATGGTAATGATGTGATAATGATAGTAAATAGATATGATATTGATATGATAATGATGCGATAATGTTAGGATATTGATATGATAACACTTTTTTAAAATATTAAGTTTGGGTGCCTATCAATGTTATGGAAAAGATGATTCATGTATCGCCCATCCATCTTGCCTCACTACACTAATTTTATTGCTTGCCACACTGCACTGACTTCATTGCATCCCTAACTAGACAAACTTTATTGCTTGCCTCACTACACTAACTTTATCGCTTGCCTCACTACACTAACTTTATCGCTTGCCTCACTACACTAACTTTATCGCTTGCCTCACTACACTAACTTTATCGCTTGCCTCACTACACTAACTTTATCGCTTGCCTCACTACACTAACTTTATCGCTTGCCTCACTACACTAACTTTACTTCTTTGTTACTTGTTTGCACTGTTGATTACCACCCACTTTGATTCTTCCTTGCTATTTGTTTGCACTCTTGGTAACCACCCACTTCGATTCTTCTTTGTTACTTGTTTGCACTGTTGATTACCACCCACTTTGATTCTTCCTTGCTATTTGTTTGCACTCTTGGTAACCACCCACTTCGATTCTTCTTTGTTACTTGTTTGCACTGTTGATTACCACCCACTTTGATTCTTCCTTGCTATTTGTTTGCACTCTTGGTAACCACCCACTTCGATTCTTCTTTGTTACTTGTTTGCACTGTTGATTACCACACACTTTGATTCTTCCTTGCTATTTGTTTGCACTCTTGGTCCTCGAGACAAGACATGCTATTGTTACTAAGTATAGTCGTTGGGAAATAGACACTGGTGAAGATCTTTTAATAAGAAAAAGACTCTAATTTCATTAAATCTAATGATTTTGATAATGTATTGCTTAAAAAAAACATATTTGTCGGAAATCTTTCCCAGTATTCAAATGTAATTTCAGCTGTCTAATCTTAATAGTCAATGCTTTTATCAGCAAGCTATCCTGTTAGGAAGGGTCCATGTCTGTCAGACTCTCTGTCATCCATGTGTCATGCCAGCCACCCATCCTGTCAGCAAATAGTCTGTTGTACTGACGTCTTGTAGCAAAATGCCTGATGGGCGTTTCATATGCTGGCGTTCAATGATTGTTTGGGATAGGGATGTCGTCTACAATGTACTCATTACAGGCATCTGATAATGATATGATAATGGTATGATAATGATATGATAAAGTTATGATAATGATATGATAATGATATGATAATGATATGATAATGATATGATAATGATATGATAATGATATGATAATGATATGATAATGATATGATAATGATATGATAATGATATGATAATGATATGATAATGATATGA
>CAXITT010000008.1:1685252-1708551 GCA_964033795.1 Lymnaea stagnalis
CCCCCCCCCCCCCACACTTCCCTTACCCACTTCCACGATGATTTTTTCTGCTTGTTAAAAAAAAAACCACATTATAACAATGCCTAGAACAAAAACAAATTAATTGAAGGTTAGGAGGTAAATGTATTTAAGAACTGTAACATGTACTTAGAATGGCCCGACCACATCGTATTTGGTATCAGTGAAAAGTTTTATTTCTCAGACTTAAGATACATGTAGCTTCCTGTCACTTACGAAAGTGACGGAAAACGTCAATCGGCGTTGTATCATGATCGAAACGGCGTTTTTCTCAACTAATTATAGGGTCCCCCTTAAATTCCGACGCATCAACCTTTAACTGTTAATAAAGCCCGCATTTGGAGGGGCCACATGTGTGGAAAGTTTACCCGTGATCGGCTATCCTTCCATGAAATTCGGCGTGGCCGAGTACTGTGCGCCCAGTAAGTGTGCAATTTTTCGATTTGATGTCAGCCCCTGAGATGGGGATCACCCAGTGCGGTCCGCACCCCCCAAGCTCCGCCACTGTTTTGATCCAGTATGGCAGATTAGGCAGTTTCCGTCTACTTTCGTGGGCGTCTCTCAAGATGGGAACACCGAGACCAGAAGAGTACAACGCAAACACTGGACTGTCCGCCTCATGTAATCCGACACGACCTGACGTGGATACAAGTGGGTCACCGCTGGCATCGCGTTTTAAACAGAGTAGTCTCGGGGGGAGGGGGGGCGGCGGTGTAAGGGCTTCATCATAAGATCCCGTTAGCAAAGGAAAGACATGCGGTTCTTCGGTGGCAACCTTGATTTAAGTTTATCTTGTTGTCTAATTCATGTCAAGTCTCAGTTAAGTTGTATGTGCTTTTCTCCTTGTTCCTAAATATAGGTGTTTAAAAATTAATACATAATGGATATTTTATTTATTATACATTTTAATATATTTCAATTTAAATTTGGATAACTTGCCAATGAGGTGAAGGTGCGTGATATGGATGGTCACAGCCTGTAGTATTGCGTATGGTTAACTTTAAACCCATCCAACATAGTTTGATCTATGATTTTTGTGTGCTTGTGTTTAAAGCTAATCTTGAATACTCACGTGACGGGCATGTGATAACATGGATACAAGCGCTATAAAAGTATTCAGTCGTCATCATCATTATCAACAAGTATAGTTTCCGGGTGAAAGTAGCTCCCCCCCCCCCCCCCCAAGATAGATGCTATTCATCATTTTCAAGGCATAACATCAAACATACTGGCTTGCTTACTTTGTCCTTTGCAGGCAGAAGCTTAAAAAAACAAAAAACAAATGTAAAAGCAGAATTTAATTTAATTTTTTTTAAAGAAAGAAAAATCTAATGCATATAGAAAGGAATGCATTCTAAGACCGATTTATTCCTACGCTTATAGTTTTTTCCTCTCTCTCTCTCTCTCTCTCTCTCTCTCTCTCTCTCTCTCTCTCTCTCTCTCTCTCTAACTCTCTTTCTCTTTCTATCACACATACACAGAGAGAGACTCACACGTAGTTACACTGTGACACACAAACCTTCGATTAACCTGAGTCATTATTTAGAGACGCTGTTGTTTTTTTTTTTTTAATGAACATGATAAGAATTCACTTTTGTAGAAAGCTGGCAAACGAAAACTTGAGAAATTATTCTTAATGTTAATTAATTTTAAATACAAAAGTCTTTATTTAAAATCTATCCTCCTTTGGAGACGTTACGCAATTTTCTCCAAACAAAGTCTGCCCATTAATTCTGTCTTCCTCACCCTCCTCATCCTCATGTCCCTTAGTCCTTGGACCGTTGGGGCGCCCCAGATGACATGTGAACCATCCTCCTCCATTCCTTTCTGTCTTCAGCACTACGCACTGCTTCGCCCAGTGGTGCCCTGCAATATTTCTTTGGCAAGCCCCTGTTTCCTTGTTACGTGGCCGTACCATTGTAATTTGCGTTTTTTCACAGTCTTGTCTTAATTAGTTTTCATTAATTTTTTTTATTCATTTGAAATATGTTATGTAGCCATGTGATAGGTTTCGTCCTGAGAAATTAGCGTGGATAACGCTATCTGATACCGTGAATGATAGATTTGTCTAAGAAATCGATAGGCGGGCTTCTTAAATGACTAATTTTTTCAGACCGTCAACTTCCTACATTAATTAGAATTTCTTATACTAAGAGGAAATAGGATATGTAAAAAAAAAAAGTTAGAAATACAATTGTAGTTTTTTCTTTTCATCCGTCAAGTTGAAGGTGTGTGCATTGATAGGTGGGGCGGGGCGGGTTAGTATCACGGGCTTGACGCGATGATGGTGACACTAAAAATAGCCTTTTAACATGGTGGGTGCATTTTCAATGAATTTCTTTTTACAATTATTGTGGACTTTATTTTCTTTTTTTACTAGCCGTGGCAAAGCAATCACGCTGCGAGTGTTAAAATACGGAAAGAGGTGTATAACCTTTGAAATAAAAATCGTGCGCTTGATCACGTACGCACCAGTGGGCACACAAAAGCACACATTCGTTGGCCACCGCGCTGTGGGCCATGCTGTGTGCCGACTTGTGGTTGCTCTGCTAAGCATTGCTGGATGTATGGAGTGACGTAGGAATAACCCCTAAACGGGTAGCGCTAATAGTAATTTGCAAAATTAAGCATATATTTTTTTTAACATTGAAAAAGTCTTTTTTTTAAATGGCAAAAGCTTTAGTTGAGGGATATAAGCCATAAAAACTGTTTAAATTTGGTTAAACTGCATTACCTTTCTTGAGCGGGATGAGGGTATGATTATTATAGATATGAAATAAATTGAGCGATGCAATAAAGTTTATTAAAATTAATAACCAGTTTCCGCAAAAAAAAAAAAGAACAACCATTGAATCCCCCCATAACCCACCCCCCACCCATATCCCCCACCCACCCATATACCCCACCCAACCACCCAACCCACCCACATCCCCCATCCACCCACCCACCCACATGGCATTTAGGCATTGTAATGCCTCAACAAGTGTTGGGAAACTACAAACATACACACACAGAATGGATAACAGCAGAGACATTGAAGGTGATAGAAGAGAGAAAAGGGGAGAAGGCAGAAATTAACAACAGCCGTACATGAGCGCAGAAACTTAAGTTCCAAAAGGAGTACTCAGAAGCAAATAGGAAAGTAAAGAAAAGCGCTACGATGGACAAAGGGCA
The DNA here is from genome assembly GCA_964033795.1 of Lymnaea stagnalis. NCBI lineage: Eukaryota > Metazoa > Mollusca > Gastropoda > Lymnaeidae > Lymnaea > Lymnaea stagnalis. The sequence goes on from CAXITT010000008.1 coordinate 1,688,445, forward strand.
CTTTGTAGACATGCTTGCCAAAGAAGCGGAAGAAGCAGCCTACTAGGGGAATACGCGGGAACTGTTCGCTATCATCAAGAAGTTGTCTGGGAAGTTCAGGAAGCCAGAGAGACCAGTGAAGGACAAAGATGGTAAGAACATACCAAATGAGGAGAAACAGAGAAACAGATGGAAAGAACACTTCGAGGAACTTCTAAGCAGGCCAGAGCCAAGTAACCCACCAGATATCCAGCCAGCTGACAGAGATCTGGTTATTGACTGCAACACACCCACCAAAGAAGAGATCCGTATTGTCATCGAACAACTAAGAAATGGCAAGGCTGCAGACTGACGTGAACACCAGTGTAGAGATGCTACACCCTCTGTTCATGAAGATTGGGAGGAATAACAGGTACCTTCTGAGTGGAAGGAGGGATACCTCATTAAAACTCCAAAGAAGGGGGACTTAAGCTCCTACTCCAGCTACAGAGGGATAATCTTACTGTCCATCCCAGGCAAGGTTTTCAACCGCGTATTACTCATCAAAATGAAAGACGCCGTTGAACCCCTGCAGCCAGACCAACACGCTGGCTTCCGTACCAACAGATCCTATACAAACCAAATTGCAACACTATGCATTATCCAAGAGCAATCAATGGAATGGAACTCACCTCTCTACATCAACTTCGTTGACTACAAGAAAGCCTTTGACAGTGTGGATAGGCAAACCCTCTGGAGATTGTTGAGACATTATGGCGTGCCGCGGAAAATCACGGACATAATCAGGAAATCCTATGAAGGGATGACCTGCTGAGTTGTCCACGGACAACAGGTGACAGATGCTTTCCAGGTGAAGACCGGTGTGAGGCAAGGATGTTTGCTTTCACCTGTCCTTTTTTTATTAGCCATTGACTAGGTGATGAAAACATCCACACATCAGAAGCGGAATGGTATACAATGGACCTTCTGGGACCAGCTTGACGACCTCAATTTTGCTGATGATCTTTCCCTTTTCTCCCATATCCAACAACAGATGCAGGAGAAAACCAGAACTATTGCAGTCACTTCTGCATGTATTGGTCTTAATATACACAAAGGGAAGAGCAAGGTCTTCAAGGTCAATGCCACCAATACAGCACACAGCAGGCTCGAAGAGGAAGCGCTCGAAGAGGTGGAGAGCTTTGTCTATCTTGGTAGCATCGTGGACAAGCAAGGTGGGACGGTTGCTGATGTCATAAGGGTTGGAACGGCACGGGCAGCCTTCCAACACCTCAAGAATGTCTGGGTCTCTAAACACCTAAAGATCAAAACCTTCAACACCATGGTGAAACCTGTTCTATTATATGGTGCAGAGACATGGAGAACCAATGCTGTGAATATAAAGAGAATCCAGTCCTTCATCAATAGCTGCCTAAGGATTCTCGGTATTCACTGGCCTGACAGAATCAGCAACCAGAAACTGTGACAGCGGGCAAAGCATAAACCGGTAGAACTAGAGATCCTCCAAAGAAGATGGAGATGGATTGGTCATACACTCAGAAAACCTGCCTCCAGCTTAACAATTCAAGCCCTGAATTGGAACCCTCAGGGAAAAAAGCCAAGAGGCAGACCGAGAAACACTTGGCGCCGTGAAGTGGAAGAAGATGCCAAGAAACTTGGCCACACTTGGAGGAAGCTGGAGAGATTGGCTCAGGCTCGTGATGCCTGGAGGACTCTTGTAGGCGGCCTATGTCCTAGACTCTTATAGGCGGCCTATATCCTAGACTCTTGAAGGCGGCCTATGTACTAGACTCTTGTAGGTGGCCTATGTCCTAGACTCTTGTAGGTGGCCTATGTCCTAGACTCTTGTAGGCGGCCTATGTACTAGACTCTTGAAGGCGGCCTATGTACTAGACTCTTGTAGGTGGCCTATGTCCTAGACTCTTGTAGGTGGCCTATGTCCTAGACTCTTGTAGGCGGCCTATGTACTAGACTCTTGAAGGCGGCCTATGTACTAGACTCTTGTAGGTGGCCTATGTCCTAGACTCTTGTAGGCGGACTATGTACTAGACTCTTGAAGGCGGCCTATGTCCTAGACTCTTGTAGGTGGCCTAAGTCCTAGACTCTTGTAGGCGGCCTATGTACTAGACTCTTGAAGGCGGCCTATGTCCTAGACTCTTGTAGGTGGCCTATGTTCTAGACTCTTATAGGCGGCCTATATCCTAGACTCTTGAAGGCGGCCTATGTCCTAGACTCTTGTAGGCGGACTATGTACTAGACTCTTGAAGGCGGCCTATGTCCTAGACTCTTGTAGGTGGCCTAAGTCCTAGACTCTTGTTGGCGGCCTATGTACTAGACTCTTGAAGGCGGCCTATGTATTAGACTCTTGTAGGTGGCCTATGTCCTAGACTCTTGTAGGCGGCCTATGTACTAGACTCTTGTAGGTGGCCTATGTCCTAGACTCTTGTAGGCGGCCTATGTACTAGACTCTTGAAGGCGGCCTATGTACTAGACTCTTGTAGGTGGCCTATGTCCTAGACTCTTGTAGGTGGCCTATGTCCTAGACTCTTGTAGGCGGCCTATGTCCTAGACTCTTGTAGGCGGCCTATGTCCTAGACTCTTGTAGGCGGCCTATGTCCTAGACTCTTGTAGGCGGCCTATGTCCTAGACTCTTGTAGGCGGCCTATGTCCTAGACTCTTGTAGGCGGCCTATGTCCTAGACTCTTGTAGGCGGCCTATGTCCTAGACTCTTGTAGGCGGCCTATGTCCTAGACTCTTGTAGGTGGCCTATGTCCTAGACTCTTGTAGGTGGCCTATGTCCTAGACTCTTGTAGGCGGCCTATGTCCTAGACTCTTGTAGGTGGCCTATGTCCTAGACTCTTGTAGGCGGCCTATGTCCTAGACTCTTGTAGACGGCCTATGTCCTAGGACGGATCACAGGCGTCCATGAAGATCAGCTGCTGTTCCTCGAGGACGAAGAGGCGAAGGAAGAAGAATGCCTCAACAATCACCAGTAGATATTTGAATCACTGTTTTTGAGGCACGAGTCAAAAGACATGCCTGAGCTTTTCTAATTAACCATTTGGCATTGCTAGCAAATCTAGGGATAAAATACTCACAGAATTTCCTATTTAACTAGATTTGATCTATTTCTATTATAAGTATAAGTATTTTTTAAATCATTTTTTAAAGTAAATTAACTTAATGTATCTGTGCCGGATCATTCATACGGCAGACAGCATTTAAAGATTCTGGCCTTAATAGTGTAACATTGATTCTTAATGGTCCAATAAAAACGAAACGGAATCAAAACTATAAACAACAACAACCCCCCCCCCCACACACACACACACACACAAAAGAAACAAAATTATGATTTTACCATATAACTGACTAAACATGTAACAGCTCTATATAATTTTAACCTTTAGTTAAAAAAATTAAAACTTCATTCATTAAAATTGATGCCCTTTTCTTCCAACAGCTATGTTGCCCCACTCTTCTACCAGCTATGTTGCCCGACTCATTTACAACTATGTTTCCCCGCTCTAAGACGGATTTATTGCCCCACTCTTCTACCAGCTGTATTGCCCCACTCTTCTACCAGCTGTATTGCCCCACTCCTCTACGGATATCTTGCTTGGTCTATCGCCTGCTTAACATGATGGCCAAGTGACAGTAATGACCATGACTTTTACATACTAATAAATAACGACTACTATTCAAGAGTTTCCGAACAAACACGGACAAGAACTCGAATACGAAAGCCACACTCGTTAATAAAAAGGGCATCAATTGGTTTCCTAAGATTCTCTTCTAAGTTGCCACTTAGCAATGATTTATTGTGTTAAGGCGCGGCAGTTTGTGCTAAAAGAAGAGAATACTGAGCCGATTACTGTAAGTCCTACATTTTATCATGATGGTCATTTCTATAAATAGAACTCGGCGCTTTGTTGCGAACTGTGGCCTGAACATCTTTCTTCGTTTTAGACTGAGAGTTTTGACTGCTTATATTCTGAACATCTTTTTGGTTTCTAGACTGAATGTTTTGACCTCTATTAATTTAGCGACGTCTTCTGTCTGACTCGGGGGATTGGAAACACCTACTAACTCAAAGATCTAGACAGAGGCTTTTTAAATATTTACTATCTCAGAAATGTTTATGACTTGGTAAGATAAATGGATCAACAGGCTAAGACAGGCGGACCAGATGACCATAGGAATAGAGAGGGGCAAGGAAAGATAGAAGGGTGAATAGGTGGCATTTTGTTTGAGTAGCTGGATGGTTCTAGACGAGTATTCGATGGATGGATGCATGACTAGGTATGTGGATGCATACTTACATGGATAAATATACATGGATATATAAACATTAATATATATACAAGGATAAGATGGTAATTTAAACCAATTATGTGTGAATAAAAGAAAGGCCTGCAAAAGGATTCTTACGTACATATATAAGCTTATGTCGAGTTAAAGATAAATGGGTGAGTATATACAAGAGTATGTTGGGTCGCGTATAATAGGGTCTGTGGGTGCAAGCGATGTTGAATAGCGGATAAAGTGGTGGGTAGCTACAGGCGATGTTGGCTTGCAAACAAAATGGTAGCAAGCTACAAACGATGTTGAATAGCAAATAAAGTTATGGGTAGCTACAGGCGATGTTGGGTCGCAGATAAAGTGGTCGGTAGCTACAAACAATGTTGGGTTGCAGATAAAGTTATGGGTAGCTACAAGCGATGTTGGATCACGGATAAAACAGTGGGTATCTTCAAGGGATGTTGGGTCGAGAATGAAGTGGTGGGTAGCCACAAACGATATTGGGTCGCAAATAAAGTGGTGGGAAGCTAAATACGATGTTATGTTGCAGCTAAAATGGTGGGTATCTACAAACGATGTAGGGTCGCAGCTAAAATGGTGGATAGATACAAGCAATGCTGCTTCTCAGCTAAAATTGTGGGTAGCTCCAAGCGATGGTGGGTCGCAGCTAAAATGGTGGGTAGCTACAAGCGATGTACGGTCGCAGATAAAGGTTTGTATACAAACAAGTGTATGTTAAAGCCAATCGAAGGGGTAGGCGGAGGGGGCCATCCTCGCCAGGCGCCATCTTTAGAGGGCGCCGATTTGTTATTTTTAATGTAAAAAATATAGGTACAAATCTCTACTTTATTTTGGATGATGGCGTCTAATTCAGATCGAAGATTTTAGTTGGCACGGTCCTACACATTCCTATGCAGTCCTACACAGTCCTGCAAGATTACAGGGAAAGCTGTATCAGTAACGTCTCAATTAAAAGTTGGCCAAAAGTACTCATGATAAACAAATGAACTATTTAAAGATTTCAAGGATCATGTTATCTCCTTCAATGAACATAGTTTAAGTTTTATTAATCTAAGCTAATTTTGTAATTTGAAAAGCAGAAATTTTTCAAAGATAAGAATGAATAGAGATTTTTTTTTCCCTTTATGTAACATTGATTTATGCCAGCCCCTACCCCTTATAAAACAATATAACAAAATGAATCCCCACCCCCACACACCTTTTTTTTTCAAGTTATATAATGTTTGCACTGTCCCTTATTCCCACAACTATGTAAAAACAGTATGGGCATGGTTCTGAAATGATCTTGATATAGAACTCATTTCTTCTCATAGTGTTTTCCACTACCACCCCCCCCCCCTTCAAACCCCCGTAAAATTGTTCGACCTTTTACTTGATAAATTATGTAAGTGGCTAATAACTGCTCACTCCATAACTCAAGTTTTCGATAAGCAACTAAAAATATCGGCGACTTCAAAATTCGCTGAATAATTGACAGACATTCAAAACTAAATATTTTAAGGCGAACAAAGTAACAAAGAAAATAAAAAAAGAATACGTATCTTTATTTAATGGTATCGAATACAGCTTCATCCCTGACATAAATACGATACACCGCCTGAAATAATCGTGAAGTTACACACACGTTTATGATGGCCACGATCCACAGCTAGAATTACATTGAGCTGTCTCAACGGATATTTGGTTACACTCAAATGATCGTGGCTAACACGACTGAGACAAATTTCATGAATAGGCACAGAAACAGCCCTAGGAAAAGAGGGGGTCACCATTGGGAATTCTTAGCCGAATTATCTAGGAATTGATTCATCGTGTTGCATTGTATGAAAATGCCTGCGTGCGCGCGGCTGGGGTAAGAGGTTGAAAATGCGTACACGGTTCTGAGAAAAGCAAGAGCTGAGTAAAATATCCGATATCAAATAGATCTATCCATGATCGACTGGACTTACAGATAGATCTATCCATGATCGACTGGACTTACAGATAGATCTATCCGTGATCGAATGGGCATACAGATAGATCTATCCATGATCGACTGGACTTACAGATAGATCTATCAATGATCGAATGGACCTACAGATAGATCTATCCATCATCGACTTCACTTACAGATAGATCTATCCATGATCCACTGGACTTACAGATAGATCTATCCGTGATCGAATGGGCGTACAGATAGATCTATCCATGATCGACTGGACTTACAGATAGATCTATCCATGATCGACTTCACTTACAGATAGATCTATCCATGATCGACTTCACTTACAGATAGATCTATCCGTGATCGAATGGGCGTACAGATAGATCAATCCATGATCGACTGGACTTACAGATAGATCTATCCATAACAAATTGGACTTCATACATCAAAAAACAAAAACGTTTAAGTCACTAGGAGGAGTTCTAATCAGAGGGGAGTTGATGGTGTTGAGTTGGAAGAAAGGAGTTCTAATCAGTGGGGAGTTGATGGTGTTGAGTTGGAAGAAAGGAGTTCTAATCAGAGGGGAGTTGATGGTGTTGAGTTGGAAGAAAGGAGTTCTAATCAGTGAGGAGTGGATGGTGTTGAGTTGGAAGAAAGGAATTCTATTCAGTGGGGAGTTGATGGTGTTGAGTTGGAAGAAAGGAGTTCTAATCAGTGGGGAGTTGATGGTGTTGAGTTGAAAGAAAGGAGTTCTAATCAGTGGGGAGTTGATGGTGTTGAGTTGGAAGAAAGGAATTCTAATCAGTGGGGAGTTGATGGTGTTGAGTTGGAAGAAAGGAATTCTAATCAGAGGGGAATGGATGGTGTTGAGTTGGAAGAAAGGAATTCTAATCAGTGGGGAGTTGATGGTGTTGAGTTGGAAGAAAGGAATTCTAATCAGTGGGGAGTTGATGGTGTTGAGTTGGAAGAAAGGAATTCTAATCAGTGGGGAGTTGATGGTGTTGAGTTGGAAGAAAGGAATTCTAATCAGAGGGGAGTTGATGGAGTTGAGTTGGAAGAAAGGAATTCTAATCAGAGGGGAATGGATGGTGTTGAGTTGGAAGAAAGGAATTCTAATCAGATGGGAGTGGATGGTGTTGAGTTGGAAGAAAGGAATTCTAATCAGATGGGAGTGGATGGTGTTGAGTTGGAAGAAAGGAATTCTAATCAGTGGGGAGTGGATGGTGTTGAGTTGGAAGAAAGGAATTCTAATCAGTGGGGAGTTGATGGTGTTGAGTTGGAAGAAAGGAATTCTAATCAGTGGGGAGTTGATGGTGTTGAGTTGGAAGAAAGGAATTCTAATCAGTGGGGAGTGGATGGTGTTGAGTTGGAAGAAAGGAATTCTAATCAGTGGGGAGTGGATGGTGTTGAGTTGGAAGAAAGGAATTCTAATCAGAGGGGAGTGGATGGTGTTGAGTTGGAAGAAAGGAATTCTAATCAGAGGGGAGTGGATGGTGTTGAGTTGGAAGAAAGGAATTCTAATCAGTGGGGAGTGGATGGTGTTGAGTTGGAAGAAAGGAATTCTAATCAGTGGGGAGTTGATGGTGTTGAGTTGGAAGAAAGGAATTCTAATCAGAGGGGAGTGGATGGTGTTGAGTTGGAAGAAAGGAATTCTAATCAGCGGGGAGTGGATGGTGTTGAGTTGGAAGGAAGGAATTCTAATCAGTGAGGAGTTGATGGTTTTGAGTTGGAAGAAAGGAATTCTATTCAGTGGGGAGTGGATGGTGCTGAGTTGAAAGAAAGGAATTCTAATCAGAGGGGAATGGATGGTGTTGAGTTGGAAGAAAGGAGTTCTAATCAGTGGGGAGTGGATGGTGTTGAGTTGGAAGAAAGGAATTCTAATCAGTGGGGAGTGGATGGTGTTGAGTTGGAAGAAAGGAATTCTAATCAGAGGGGAATGGATGGTGTTGAGTTGGAAGAAAGGAATTCTAATCAGAGGGGAGTGGATGGTGTTGAGTTGGAAGAAAGGAATTCTAATCAGCGGGGAGTGGATGGTGTTGAGTTGGAAGAAAGGAATTCTATTCAGTGGGGAGTGGATGGTGTTGAGTTGGAAGAAATGAATTCTATTCAGTGGGGAGTGGATGGTGTTGAGTTGGAAGAAAGGAATTCTAATCAGTGGGAAGTGGATGGTGTTGAGTTGGAAGAAAGGAATTCTAATCAGTGAGGAGTGGATGGTTTTGAGTTGGAAGAAAGGAATTCTAATCAGTGGGGAGTGGATGGTGTTGAGTGGGAAAAAAGGAATTCTAATCAGTGGGGAGTGGATGGTGTTGAGTTGGAAGAAAGGAATTCTAATCAGTGGGGAGTGGATGGTGTTGAGTTGGAAGAAAGGAGTTCTAATCAGAGGGGAGTGTATTGTGTTGAGTTGGAAGAAAGGAATTCTAATCAGAGGGGAGTTGATGGTGTTGAGTTGGAAGAAAGGAATTCTAATCAGTGGGAATTGGATGGTGTTGAGTTGGAAGAAAGGAATTCTAATCAGAGGGAAGTGGATGGTGTTGAGTTGGAAGAAAGGAATTCTAATCAGTGGGGAGTGGATGGTGTTGAGTTGGAACAAAGGAGTTCTAATCAGAGGGGAGTGGATGGTGTTGAGTTGGAAGAAAGGAATTCTAAACAGATGGGAGTGGATGATGTTGAGTTGGAAGAAGTTTTTACACTTAAATGTTTTCTGGAAGCGGGTGCGGTGAGGGTGGTCCATCCCGGGGGGGGGAGGTAACTTTAGATCTTAATGTAGAGGGGCGGCATTGTGGGTAAAATCGGGAGGACGGCTTTGTCGGTCAACTGGGGGTGGGGGGCGCGGAATTGTCGGTCAACTGCAGAGATTTTTTTTGGTGATGGGAAATGTAGAGGGGCGGCATTGTGGGTAAAATCGGGAGGACGGCTTTGTCGGTCAACTGGGGGGGGGGCGCGGAATTGTCGGTCAACTGCAGAGATTTTTTTGTGTGATGGGAGGGGACGATAAAAAGCTTTGTCCGCTCCCTGGCGACACCAACCCTAGCTACGCCACTGACACTTACACATTACACTCACATAGTACATTTACAGAATAGTGTGAGGTGTTTGAATGCAATGCAGTTTTGTTGGAGGAAAGGTTATGAAAACGATATACCAATAACTGAACAGTCTTTTACTCTTCAGATCCTCGTTAGTTTGATTGTGAGAGAAAAGTCGACAAAAATCAAATATTATCTTCCTTTATATGTAATTATGTGGGAATTTTGAAGGACTTGAGCATGTCATTACTAGTTTAGTGCCATCTTTTATGTTTTGGACATTTGATGTGACAAACAATCTTTCTAGTTACTCAATGGTGTCAAACTGCATGATTATTTGCAGTACATTGTTTACGGGCATATTCGCTGGAAATATCTCTCGGTTGGCTTGGAACATACCTAGAAAGTGTTTCATTAAATTTTTTGTGATTAGCCAAAGTGTCGCATATATCAGGGATAATCAGTTTCTTAATATGTGTGCAACCTTCTTCATATCTAGTTTGTTATCTTCCCAAAATCTCTCATCCTGCCATATTTACCATTTCAGTTAATTCAAACACTTTAGAAGACATTGTGAAAAAAAGGAAATAAAATTCATTTTTAGTTTAAATACATATTCATCACTCTAAGATGAAACCGATATGGGACATGTTGATATGGGACATGTTGATATGGGACATGTTCATCTGTGACATGTTGATGTATGGCATGTTGATATGTGACATGTTGATGTGTGACATGTAGCAGAGTTACCTCTGTCACATTGTCTACTTTAGAGTGGAGCGAGGATTATGTGCACATTTTAAATATGCCTTTTACCTACCTTCCTGACCTGACCAAATACCAAACAACCCATCCATCCATCCATTCATTTACACGTCCGGTCTGTCTTTCTCTCAGGCTGTCTGTATCAATCTATTGATACATCTTTGTCTATCTATCAAGGAGCGGAATGGAACCCTTTAAGGAAATTTTTCTTATACAGAATAACTACTTCAATGCAAATTTTTTCAACTCTGTATATGGACTTTTGATATGGATACTTTAAAAAATAAATAAATAAAAGATCTACTTTAGAATGTATCTCCTTGTTATTGACACTTGACATGAACTTGAGGACATATATTTGTGGAGCGTCAGAACGATTCTTAGACACACGGCGTTGCACATTAGAATGGGTCTAAGTTGGCGGGACGTTGCACATTAGACTGGGTCTAAGGTGGCGGGACGTTGCACATTAGACTGGGTCTAAGTTGGCGGGACGTGGCACATTAGACTGGGTCTAAGTTGGCGGACGTTGAACATTAGACTGAGTCTAAGTTGACACATTTCTTTTTGATTCGCCATACAAAAAAATGAAACAAATGTCAATTGAAGTTCCGACAATGCTGGAAATTTTAAATTATAAATGAAGTCTGAAAAGAGTGTTTTTTATTGTCTTTCCAGGGAGTTCTTTGATATTTCCAAGCGAATGGCAGCAACAGTTGACGTACCTGCCCGCATGGAATGCTGCCCTTCAGAAACTCACTTGATCCACCCTCGTGGAGGCATCTCACGAGACGGGAAGCTGCTGGAAATCTACCGAGACCATCGCACGGTGCAGAAATTCTACCAGACGGCCTGCAAAGCCGATGTCCAAGATGAACCTTGTCACCTCATCAAGCGCAAATATCAACCTGCGTCGCGGTGTGCGCAGAGGTTCAGCTACGTGTACGCCTTCGTGAGAGACTTTAACGTGTCGGAGAGCTTCCGGTTAGACTACATCCGGGTTAAATCGGGTTGCTCTTGCGAGCTCGACGTGACCTTGCACGAGGAGATTGAACTGCGCTGAAGGAATCCAGACGCCGAGATGACAGTGGCCACAGAAATTATCTTTGTTATCAGTTGTTCATTTTTTTTGTGTTGACCGATATAAATATATCACTTGCTATTTAAACACTATGACAAAATGCAGACCGTCGCCATAATATTGCCATGGCGGTTTAAAGCTACAGGAATAGAAGCAGTTCTCCGGATAGTAGTCTACTTCCACCTCCAGACCTATCGCTAAAAGATTGACTGAATTTTATTTACGCTGCTTCAAGATGGTTATACATGTCTAATAAAATTGAAACTTCGCTTATTTTTTTGTTGCTAGAATTTTAAACAAATACATTTGAAACATTAATTTATAGAATCATGATGTGTTGAGTTATATTACTTTGAATTATTTTTTTTTATAAATCATATTTACTCAACGTTCCGATTGTTTTCAACTTTTATTTCACGATATCCTTAACATCAGCCATTGAAAATAACTTTGTTTCGTGAAAAATGTCTACCACAACCATGTAAGTAATAGCTGCTTGTGAGTAATAGCATAAGTAATTGCGCATTTTATACAATTCTATAAATGCAGAGCTTTTTCAATCGTTCCAATAATTTGTCTTTAGTCCACAGTAAAAGATATGTGAAATTAATCAGGTCAGATCGCTTTGAACAGGTTTTGCATAAAACATAACTGTGTACTCTCAAACACTAAAACATAAAGGTTTACTACCAAAATGTTATAAAATTGTATCAATTAGCATCATATAACTTGAAGATTTGCGCTCTACGATCAAATAATATAAACATGGTCGAACAATTTCTTGCCGATGAGTTGGACGAATCAGTGTAAGTAAGCAAATTGTTTTTATTTTTATTTTACGATATCTGATGGAAAGATTCATGAGGGAATCAGTGCAAGAATGAAGTCAAATCTGGAAAATGGTAAAGGAGTGGCTATTATAACAATAAGGGTAACTCACTTATCCCATCTTTGATGGGTGTAGGAAATATTTACTTCTTCTTATTACCATAAATCTATTAGAACTTTTATTACAGCATACAATATCAAAATGTTCAATTTCACTTCAGCGCTGTTTAATTAAGGGTAACACAATGGACAAAATTGACACACTAAATGTTCCTTTACGGTGTCCCGGTATTACAATGTTCTCATAAATTTCCCTGTACGCAAACAGCGGTGTCCCGGTATTAAAATGTTCTCATAAATTTCCCTGTACCCAAACAGCGGTGTCCCGGTATTAAAATGTTCTCATAAATTTCCCTGTACCCAAACAGCGGTGTCCCGGTATTAAAATATTCTCATAAATTTCCCTGTACCCAAACAGCGGTGTCCTGGTATTAAAATGTTCTCATAAATTTCCCTGTACCCAAACAGCGGTGTCCCAGTATTAAAATATTCTCATAAATTTCCCTGTACCCAAACAACCGTGTCCTGGTATTAAAATGTTCTCATAAATTTCCCTGTACCCAAACAGCGGTGTCCCGGTATTAAAATGTTCTCATAAATTTCCCTGTACCCAAACAGCGGTTGGAAGATTTTGACACCCAAAGTATTCCCGTCTCAATTCACGGTTGGAAAATCTGGGCCTGACGTCACATGGTGCTCCAGAGAGCGTGGTCCGAATATTCCCAGGATTGACCATGACTGGCGTCGAATGTTCTGTCATGACGCTGCTTTCCTGTAACATCACAAAGATATCAAATAAACTTCTGAAAAGCTAATTAAAAGCGCATGTAAATGTCAAGTTTCAACATGGGGCTGAAATCCTCTGAAGAAATATTTTAAGATTTCTTTTAGACGTTAAGCTCTGAAAAAAAGTCAGTGTTATATTTTTTGTCTTAAATGTGCTTTTAATATAAAGTCCTATAATGTTAAATCATTTTTCAACTGATCTAATAATTATTCCACTAAATAATGTAAATTTTTAAGTGTGTGTTTTCTCCAAGTACCCGATAAATACCTTGAATAGATCAGTTACGCAAGACCGCGTGTCGTTTTGTTTGGACCAGAAATGAGAAAATTCGCTCGTATAAGAATATTCATGTTCCTTGCCATTGGTGAGCACCATCATGTTGTTGTGCTGGGCTGACTCTTTAAGCACCTTGGCAATCTCACCGGAGTAGCTCTGGTCGACCAGGAGCACGATCTGTCTGGCAGAGCAGCCTGCGAGGTCAGCCACCAGTTCGTCCACAGTGTATTTCTCCCAGTCCTCAGCCTGGTCATTTGATCAGTAGGAAATATTGCCATGAGCAGTTAAAAAAAAAGGGGTGGGGGGGGGGAATCTATTATATTTTTAATTAAAAGATAAAAGCAATCAGTGTTATCCCAAAAGCACCGGATTCAAAAGAGTTAAATGCTGAAATTAACCCCTGAATATCTCCACAAAACACGTTACAAACACACAACTAGTCAAATGTAAATGTAGTCAGAGAGAGAGAGAGATAGAGAACTACGTCACTAACGATGCCATTTTGATTGACATCCCAAAGCAACATTGATCCGTCTTTCAAGGCCGGACTGTTGAGATAGATGACCAAAGAATCCACACAGTGAGGAGAAGCGCACAGATGGTGGACGTGCTGGCGAAATCCCAGTTTCATGGCCGCCGAGTGGACTGTCAGAGGCGATTCATTGGGGACTGTCGGGATGATAAACATGATGACAGCTAAGAAGGAAAATAGAATATTACCTACTAAAAATTTAGAGTTTAAATAAGAATAACTCCATTTTTTCCAGTAAGATTTTCCTGGAAGCACATGTATATTAAGAAACGTTTTTGTGTCTTTAATTTCCCAACAGTGTTTCTTTCAGACATTCGCCCCTGGGGTGGGGGGTCCCTGCGTGCATTGGCTAGAGGCTTAGCTAAGGGGTGGCAGATGTGACATACGTCCTAGGGCGCCAGATTAGCGGGGGCTCGACAATGGTCTTTGAAGGTAATCATTGGTTGAAAATAATGGGTTTCAGAGTTGTGGGGGAGGGGGAAGGGGGGGCGTATTTACTTAGAACAGGGGACTCGCCTAACACTCCAAATACACCACAGCTGGGGGGGGGGGGTAGATAGAGGGCGGATGGAGTGGTCCACCCAGGTATCACATTTTCTTTATATGCAAATGTTGCTTTCGGGATAGATTTTGTATCGTGACATGCAGAGCGGCATAAATCTTTGACCACCCATGACGTCACTAATATCAGCTACGCCACTAGGTAGGGTATTCATCGGCACCAAAATCAGCAATCATTTCCACCGGGACGTAGGGTGGAAATTGAGGGCGCCAAATAATCTTTATGAGTGGAGGGGTCTCAGGAGCGTGATTCCCAGAAAATGTTTGATTATTTCAAAATCAAGAGGAACTCAATGTTGCTACTAGACTTTTTGAACGGAGAAAGGCCATTTCTAAGGGTCTGTGGGAGGCATTATGGTGCTCAGTGCATACATAAACTGAATTCACTCCGCTTGTGACGTGCCCAAGGGTAATGATTTGGTACAAGCTTGTCTTCAACCCCATACTGTAACATGGACCCGCGTGAGGGAAGTGGGTGCAGAAATAGAGAGTGCTGAAGATAGTCGGCCAAACTCAAAATGCCTGAGTGCTTTTTTGGTGTTTCTTTCAGACAATATTGAGTTGGCATTCCAAACTTTCGGAAGTTATAGGGCAGGGGTCTCAAACTTGCGGCCCGCGGGCCATTTGACACCCACATCTCAAACTTGCGGCCCGCGGGCCATTTGACACCCACATCTCAAACTTGCGGCCCGCGGGCCATTTGATACCCACATCTCAAACTTGCGGCCCGCGGGCCATTTGATACCCACAAGACGATATTTTGCGGCGCGATACCTGACATCAAAGTTTTGTGTGAATGAGGCCCGCGCATTTTCCCCATTATCAAATCTATAATGTGGCCCTCCACGATGGTTTCAGTCGAATCTCACCAACTAATCTAATTCTGATTTTTAGTATGTTTGTATGGAATTGAAAGTTGATTATAATGGCAAAACCCGTTTTAAAATCGGACTAAAAGTTTTTAATTTATAGCATTTTATGAATCAAACATGGCCAAAGTGCAGTTTTGAGAAAACGCGCTTCTAATAGTATATATACATATCAAAAGTTTGAAAAGTCAGTTAGTGGGTAATGGCTAAAAAGGTCGATCAACGGCTCTAATTTGACGTGCTTGTGCTTTGCAAATTTATTTTAATAACTAAAAATATTAATTTTGCTTTCATGTTTTTATTGACATTATTTTGGGAGACAGCTACTTAATTAATTACACGCATTGTCAACATTAGCACACGAAAAAACCAGACCCCAACCACTAAAAGGAGCCGCAAACATCATTTGACAGGTAACTCGCAAATAAAAAAAAAACTTATAATAATTAGATCTACCTTTTCTGAATATTTCTAAGTTTAACCAGATTCAAAAAGTAACAAACAAATAATTAGAAAGGTCTTTAGAAATTTGTATGGGTTTTCAAAACTGGTCATTTTTATAAATTCAATATGATTGGCATAACTATGCTGAGAAGGCATGTGTTGTTTACAAAAGACATCATACATTTATTAATGTGTGATTGTATCTAAGAGAAATCGTTTAAAAATAAAGTTTACATTTCGATATATTCAGTTGGTTTAAATTTGAAATTCCAAATAATAATTTAAACCAACTGAATATATCGAAATATACTTTAAAATTCCAAATAATAAGTATTACAACTTTCTTCAGAAAAATTACTAATTGTCTCCTAGATATACTTGAAAATATATTTTTTTTTTACCAAATCCACATAATTTATTTTAAATAGATCTCGACGATTTAAGAAAAAAATTTTTTTTATAAAACTTATAGCAAAAAAATGGTATTGGAATAATAATCAAAATGCTAGTTCACATAAACGTTCTTCTTGGCTTTCTACTGGATTCTCATCTAAAATGAAATTACCGTATATACTCGCATATAAGCCTACATCGCATATAAGCTGACCCCCCTGATTTAAGTATTGTATTTTATAGTTCTAAATTCGGCTTATATGCGAGTATATACGGTAATAATTTAACAAATGCGCGCAAACAGGTTAGGCATTTTTTTTTAATTCTAATATTAAAAAGAGCAAAACATTTGGGAATTTAATCATAATAAATGAGGGATACGTATTTTTTTTAAAAAACTATGATATTCAGGAAATTTTGCTACAAAAGTAGCACATTTAAAGAAAACAAAAATGTGACAGTATGACTGGACGTCATGAGTTGTTTTTATTCATGAAGGTTTTGAACGTAAATGCGTGGAAATCTGGAATGAGGGATCATTTATGTAGAGGTATAAAAAGGTTGTATAAGGTAAAAATAAAGTGAGCATCATTCATTTCTATTACATGGTGTCAGTATGGAACGAATCCACCCGCCACAAGAGCTGGATTTCAGTGGGAATGTTGCTGTCCAATGGAGAAGATTCAAACAGTCCTTTGACATTTACAAAACAGCCAGTGGGCTTGATACGAAGAGTAAGGAAGTGCAGAACATGACTCTATTTTACATGTGATAGGACAGGAGGCCGTGGAAATATTCAATACTTTCCAGTGGACTAGCCAAGAATGTGAACATTGTGACATCGCTACTTCTTTTCACACGGTTGACTGTATTTTGAAGACATTTGAGAGGTACTGTTTACCAAGGAAAAATGTGACCATTGAAAGACATGTGTTTTTTTCAAGAAATCAAAGTGAAGGAGAAACGTTTGATTGTTTTTTAATCGACCTCAAACTCAAGGCAAAGTCGTGTGAATTCGAAAGTCTTACAGACTCTTTGATAAAAGACAGAATTGTAGGAGGCATTAAGAGTGACAACGTCAGAGCTAGAGTAATTAGAGCGTCTGACCTGACCCTCATTAAGGCAGAAAACATATGAAGGGCAGCGGAGACAATGGAGTGTCAGCTCAAGATAATGAATGAAGAAGGTGGTGTACAGGCAGTGACATAAGATTCAGAGAGGTCAAGAAGACCACGTGCAAATACAAATTGCAACTAGTGTGGCAAGCAGCATCCACCAAGAAAATGTTCAGCATATGGTCAATTATGTCACAACTGTGGCAAACAGAATCATTTTTCCTCTGTGTGCAGGTCTATTAGAGTTGTCACTTCACAATCAGAAGATAACGTTAGAGCCAGTGAAGAAACGTTTTTCATCGGTAATGTTTCCCTAAACAAAATACTTAGCAATGAGTGGAAATCTGTAGTGACTCTTGATGGCAGGCAAATGACCTTCACACTGGATACTGGAGCACAGGTGAACATTCTCCTATATAGACTGTTTAGTCAATTTCGAAAGAAAGGACTTCTGAAGTCAACTGCGAAGCTTAAGACATACAGTGGTGAACGATCGTCTGTTGTAGGCAAGGCATTGATCAAATGCACAGTAAAGGAAAAAACTGAGATGATGGAATTTCAAATTGTAAAAAACCCAATATAAACCTATCATGGGACTGCCAGGTTGCCAGCAACTCAATCTTATCAAAGGAGTGGGTGTGATTGGAGATGAAACATTGTCTTCTTATGGAGATGTTTTCAGTGGTTTAGGTTCCATGGAAGAGGAGTACAAAATCAAAATTGACCCACTTATTAGGCCAGGGGTACATGCTGCTAGAAAAGTTCCCGCGGCATTGCGAGATGACCTCAAGAAAGAGCATGAGCGCATGGAAATTGAAGGTGTGATGGAGAAAGTGGATCATCCCACGGCATGGGTCAACTCGCTGGTTATTGTTGAAAAAAAGGCGGTGGTTTAAGGATCTGTCTTGATCCTAGAGACCTTAACACTGCCAGTCAACGGGAACATTACCAATTACCCACCATTGAAGAAATATCTAGCATACTGGGTGGAAGCAAAGTATTCACTGTGTTGGACCCAAACTCAGCTTTTTGGCAAAGTAGACTTGAAAAAAATTGTACAGATCTAACAACTTTCAATACACCTTTTGGAAGGTACAAGTTTATGAGACTACCGTTCGGACTCAATTCTTATGCAGAAGTATTTGCTAAAAGGTTCCACCAGGTTTTTGAAAACATTCCAGGTGTTGAAACTTACATGGACGAAATTCTGATATCTGGCAGAACTATAGAAGAACATGATAAACGATTGAAGAAAGAACTCGATACAGCCAGAGAAAAAGAAAAAAAATTGAAACCATCACAATGCTATTTGAGGGTCAATGAAGTAAAATTTGTAGGACACATTATTACGGATAGGGGAATTAGACCTGATAACTCTAAAATTGAGGCGATACAGTCCATGTAATATCCCTCAAATCGCAAAGAGTTGGATCGATTTTTAGGAATGGTTAATTATCTTGGAAAATGTGTCCCAAATATAACAGATATAACTGTACCCCTGCGAGAGTTGATCAAACAAGATAACGAGTGGGTGTGGCTTGAACAACAGCAAACTGCAGTTGATCAATTAAAGAATGTAATCACATCAGCTCCATTGCTAGCGTTTTATGATGTATCAAAGCCAGTCAAGGTGTCAGTGGATGCTTCGCAAGAAGGACTTGGAGCAGTATTTATTCAAAGTGAGAGACCAATTGCTTATGCACCTAGGTCTTTAACAGAATGTGGAAAAAAAGATATGCTCAGATAGAAAAATAAATGCTTGCCTTAGTATTCGGAGTTGAACATTATCATTACTATGTCTATGGGCGCCAGGTCACAGTAGAGACAGATCACAAGCCACTGGAAGTGATCATCAAAAAGCCTTTGTCATCTGCTCCACCCAGGCTTCAGAGGATGCTTCTACGACTCATGAAATATGAAATCATTCTTAAATACAAGCCTGGTAAAGAAATGTTTATCCCAGACACCCTCTCACGAGCATCCCTACCAAGATATAATCCATCCAGTGATGACTGGGAAGCACAGGTTCATCTAATAGTCAACAGTCTACCTATTTCAGATGAAAAAATGAAATTATTTCAACAAGAAACAGCGAACGATGCAACTCTGAGACTTTTAAGGCAACATATTTTAGCAGGTTGGCCAGATAGAAGATCTGAGATTCCACAAGAAATAAGAATGTATACTGGATTCAAAGAAGAACTAAGTGAAAACCAAGGTTTACTTTTCAAAGGAGAGCGAATTGTAGTTCCGAAACTACTGAGGAAAGCAATGCTCAAGAGACTTCATCAAGGACATTTAGGGTGTGATAAATGTTTGGCTGCAGCAAGGGAAGTACTTTTCTGGCCGGGAATGATATCACAATATATATCACTATATCTAGCAGCTCAGTATTCAGTGAGTATCAAAGATCCCAGCAAAAAGATCCCATGATAGCCCATGAAATCCCCTCGCTTCCTTGGGAAAAAGTAGGAGTTGACATTTTCCATTATACTGGAAAGAACTATTTACTTCTCATTGATTACTACAGCAGATTCTTTGAAATTAGTCTAATTTCGTCTCTCAAAGCTTCTGATGTAATTATTCATATGAAGTCCCAGTTTGCACGCCATGGCATGCCAAGAGAAGTAATTAGTGAAAATGGACCCCAATTTTCCAGTGAAGAGTTTAGCAATTTCTCAAAACTGTGGGGCTTTTGTCACATCACTTCAAGCCCCAGATACCCACAGTCCAATGGCATGGCTGAAAGAGCAATCCAGACAGTAAAGACACATTTAAAGAAAGCTCAAGCGTCGGGTCAAGATCCATATATTGCCCTGTTGCAGTTTAGAAATGCTCCATGCCCTGATGGACCCTCCCTTGCACGGCTACTCATGGGCCGACGCCTAAGAGCATTGACAGGTTGGAGGCGGTCCAGCGACGAGCAGCACGCTTTGTCCTAAACCGCTACAGGAATACCTCAAGTGTTGGCAGCATGCTAGAAACACTAGGCTGGTCACCATTGGAGAAACGACGACGACAATCCAGGCTCTCCATGATGTACAAGATAAATAATGGGCTGGTCCACTGTTCCAGTATTAAACAGAAACTCGTACCTCTCCCCCATAGACAGCGACGAGGCCATGACAGGCAATTCAGGCT